>JAIWNF010000116.1:0-55315 GCA_025093555.1 Circinella umbellata | reverse complement strand
CAACGTCAAGAACGTGAAGGTACATTACGTACATTAGAACGTCAAGCACAATCCTATGTCGCTTTGGGTAACGAAACAGTTCATATGCTTCAATATCTTACCAAAGAAGTAGTAGAACCATTTATGGTATCTGAAGTGGTCGATCGTTTAGCTGCTATGCTTGATTATAATCTTGCTCAATTAGTCGGTCCAAAATGTCAAGAATTAAAAGTCAAGAATCGAGAAAAATATCATTTTCAACCACGTGTATTACTTTCTGAAATCATTGATATCTATCTTCATTTAAATTGCCCTGCCTTTGTTGAAGCTGTAGCAAGAGATGGTCGATCTTATAAAAAGAATATTTTCAAAAGCGGCTTCTATCTTGATAAAACAACGTTTGAAACATGCAGATGATGTTCATGCTTTGGAAACATTTGTGAATAAGGTAGAAGAAGCTATTCAATGTGGCGTAGAAGAAGAAGAGGAATTAGGTGATGTTCCCGATGAATTTTTAGGTATTATTTCGGATTTAATTGATTGGGAGTCAAGTGGGGGGGGGGCGGATAGTTTAAGTTTGTGGCGCGGATTACCCGATTTGTGAACGATTGTTGATTTTTTTTTGTCAAAAAATAGATCCTATTCTTTCTAGTGTAATGGAAGATCCAGTATTATTGCCTACTTCAGGTACTATTGTAGATCGAAGTACAATTCGTGCACATTTATTAAGTGATACCCGTGATCCTTTTAGTCGTGCACCATTAACAATGGAAATGATTGAACCAGGTAAAAAAATTATATATTTGTAACATGAACACAATTAGATATATGTATGTATACTAATGATGGATAAATATATGATATTGTAGCACCTGAAATGAAGGAACGTATTGAAGCATGGAAAGCCCAACAAAAATTAAAGCGTAGCAAAGTATCTAAAACGGGTAGTAGTGATCCAATGGATACTAGTCCTTAAAATGAAGGAAAAATTACGCACCTCAGTCCCAGAGAATGACACATAAAAATAATAAGTCTTTTTCCTCTCTCGCTTAACCCTAATCCATTTCATTTCGTTAAACAAAATAAAAGTGTAAGGATGGAAGGGGTATAAAAAAAAGATTGAATCATGTATATTATATATTTTGTTGAAGAAAAAAGAATTAGAAAGGGTGATTGATATGATTATATGGAAAAAGGTGTAAAGTGGTTGTTTGTAATAATTTGGGGAGCTCTTACAATATTTTACAAGATATCTTTTTATTGAATGTGGCTCGGATGGCCTGAATAAATACTTCATTCACATTATCATTTAATTTTGCAGAACATTCAACATAATTTGATGCACCAATATCTTTCATTACTTTCAAACCCTATTAAGAATGGAATATAAATCAGTTCCCTTTTTCCTTTCATCCTTCTCCCCCTTTCTCTTTGATAAAAAACTTACTCTTGCCCAAGATACCGGAGCTAAATTTTGATTTCTTAAATTTTCAATTGTTTCTGGATCATTCCTTAAATCTTTTTTACAGCCCACTAATACAGTGGGTACTCTTGGACAATGATGTGCTACTTCAGGTACCCACTTTTTTTTTTAAGAAAAAGAAAAATCTTTATAAGTTCAATATGCCATGACAACACCAACAACGATGAGCATTTTATTGTCATAGCAAACTTCTTTGTCTCTTTCCCTCCCCGAACCCCCATTTTTTTTTTTTTACCTTTTCCTCAACATTTTCTAAAGTTTCAGGGTCTCCAATCGAAAAAGCAATTACAATAACATCAGAATCAGGATATGCAAGTGTACGTAATCGATCAAATGTTTCTTGACCTTTTTAAAATATTTATATATGTGTATCGTTTAATAATATAACCCATCTACACATAAACTAATTTATTCCTATGTATATATACCTGCTGTATCCCATAAAGCTAATTCAACACGTTTATTATCTATTTCAACCTCTTTGACATAGGTTTCGAATACTGTTGGAATATGCTATATAAATATTTTATAATAATTGATCCTGTTATTTATTTATATATAAAAAGCCCTCTTTTCTTTCTTTTCTTTTTTTTTATCCACTATTCCATATATGTATATATATATAAAATAACATACCACTTCTGGGAATATTTCGCGAGAATATACAATAAGTAAACTCGTTTTACCTAAGTTTTTTTTTTAAAAAAGTATTCGGTTATATATATGAAAAGTGAGTGAATAATAAAAAAAAAGAAGGTGTATATACCACAAGCTCCGTCACCAATAATAAAAGTTGTTTCTGAAGTTTATTATTACTATTGCTTCTACGAGGCATAATCGTTGTTGTTTTTTTCTATAAGTTTGTGGTATATAAAATATTAAAATACAAAAAAAAAAAAAAAAGTAAAAAATTTACAGAATAAAAAAGAGAGAGAAAGAAAGGAAAAAAAATGATTGTGAATTATGTATGGCGAAAAAAAAAAAGTTTTATCTGTGGGAAGTTGTGAAGGAGGGCCTAAAAAAATAAAAACAGGGTCGGGAGCACACACACACACACACATTATTTATTATTTTATTGCAACACAAAAAATAATAATAATAACAATAAGAAATAAATATCCTTTTTTCTTTATCTAAACTAAATCATTTACTTCTAACCTCCTTCGTATCCTCAAATAGACATTTTTTTGCAAGCTGGGTATTTTGATCTAATACTTTATTTTGTCGAGTTCCATAATAATAATTGATTGTCATGCGGGAAATACGTAATTTTTTTATAAAAGCTGCGCAAAATAATAATATAATCATTATTGGGCTCAGCAGAGCTTCCAAGGAGCAAAAAAGTAATATGGGATTTTCCACTAGTGATTGGTCCATCCCACTTTGCATTTTTTATTTTTTTTACTTGGCGTAACACAAATTTCATATTTGGTCCTGGAAGGAAGATTCAACTTGAACATGTGATGAAAATAATTAGATTGACAAAAGATGTTGCATGAATTATTATATCTTGGCACGTTCGTGTTTTTTTTGTTCTGTAAATTCGTTTGGATGAATCTTTTCTTTCGAACTGTCTTCAATAGAACTAGGAAACAATGAAATCATACGGTGGTATATATATAATACCTATCTAATCTTAACATTCTCGAGGCAAAAAATCCTCCCCAAAGTATTATCATAAGTCATAATACAATGAATACTTATATTCACACTATCTGCTACAACAAGCATGCGATAGTTAACTCTCGCATTGATAAATCTCTAACAAATAATGAAAGATTACTGTTGGGATGTTTTGTATCCCTGACGCCTGAGTACACGAAATATAGAAATAGAGGGTTCACATTCTTTTATCAAACAATCTTCTAACCTCCTCAAATAAGAGCTACATGAAAGGGATGTTGGGCAGTCGAAAATCAATGTTATCAACGTTACCACTAGTTGGGAGATCTTTGTTGACCTCCGTGGGACTGAGTCTGATTATTGCTATATGCAAGAAGCTTATATTCGTCCCTTTATTTTAAAATCAGTATTGGATAAAAATGTATTTCTACTGTTCATCTTTTTCTTTTTCCTTATAAAACTATCATGCTAGTAAAAGAAAAAAAAATCATGAACTTTATTTTACAAGACCTTTTCGGTAATATAGTTAAACTCTCTAACCGCTGACCTCAAACTTAGAGAAGTTAAAATGCGGCCCATAGAATGATTTTGGATCAATAAGGTGTCTTTAACCAAAAGTGTCTCCACTCCCTTTGGTGTTCAGCTTTTTTTAATCCGCCAAACATGACTCCAAATGCTTATTTAACAAAAGATATACACAACAAGCTACATATCAAACAATAAGTTACTGAAAGTGATATAAGATGCATTTATTACCTCCAATACAATATATATGATAAAGGCTATTATTTTTCTACGTATATAAGATGACTGTTCAGCCATTTTTTTTTGTTAAATTTTATATTACGTACTTTTGGTACTAATTTTCTGACCGGTGCCTACAAGGAATTAAATACTCATATTAATTATACGTCTTAATGGGTTGACGGAATAATTTTCATAAGCTAGGCTGCTCTGTTTGTCTACTCATTTCATCACTAGTGAATTGGGAAGATTTCACATTGGTCTATTTTATGGACTGAAACAACATGCATATGTATGAAATCACACACATGCTCTCCAATGAATACCTTTGAATAAATTTTAAAAAATTCTTCTTTGATAAATCAAATAACTGAATGATGGTTTTTAAGGCCCCAGTTTTCATATCATTAATGTATATCCAATGACAGTGGTAAATTAGGACTTGAATTCTGTGGAGAGGAGTTAATTGGAGAAAAGAATGGAGCAAGGCAGTTTATAACATTGATTATTATTATTATTATCAGGGATTTAAACATCTAACGAATACGAGATTTATTTAATCTTGGCCTCCAGGTATTGACTACTAGTACAAACGTAAAAATCAAAGCGAAAAGGGGTGAGGTTGCAAAGGTTGTCTTAGTAATAGAATCCAAGTTGTTTCAAGATTAATTAAAGTCGGTCCTCGTTCCAAAGGGCATTTGATGTACGTAATTTTTTTTTTAGAAAAAAAGATGCTGAACATAACTAAAAAAAAAATCAAGAATATTTAATTACCTATGATTCAAGTATCTGATACCACTTGTTTTGTTTTTCAATGACTTTGATAAAAAGTTACAGTCAAACCCCGTTTTTGCAACGTCCAATTTTACAAATCTCTCAATTACATATGCACCCTCTTTTTTTTAAAAAAAAAATCTTAATGGGTTCACAACTTGCGAACCTACATCAAGCTTTTCAGGGTGTGGCACTTTATTAAGAAGAGTAAACTGTACTATAATTTTTGATACAGTGATTGTGTATAGTATTCTTATGTCATCAAAACATAATTAATGAGATGGTATATTTTAAATAATTCTATTATTCTCGCTTGTTGCGATTATTAGTCTGTTTTGGAGCAAAAAATCAGGAAACCTCAGGGGTGACTGTATATACATTACAGGTGTGTGATTTCCGATTTATCCTTGTATACATACGTACACTGATATGAAAGATGGCATTGTAACTCTAAAACGTCTCCGTATGTAGCTTGAATTTGATAATGGTAGGCCGCTGGACAAATGAAAGATAGAAGAGATGGAGAGAAATTTACATTGGGGAACTAATAGTATACTTTTATCTTGTAGATATAATCACTAAACTGACAGAAGTGTAAGCCAGTTCTCAGCCGGACAACAAATACTAATAAGTAAGGCAAAAGCTATTTTTTAAAAAAAAAAGTAACAAGAAAATAACCGAAATCCATTTTGTAATTAATGAGTGAATTGATAATAATTAAAGATACATCTGATTTAGAAGGTGATTTGACGGAAGAAGATTTGGCCTATGAAGCTTCTGAGAGGCGAAAACTAGTATTAAATAACATTTTATAATGCCAATGATGTTTATTATTTTCTCAATAGTCAATCAGTCTTAGTGGTCGAAGCTACCTTAAGACTCATTATTGTTTGAGGCGATTTACTGATGTAGATCCTCTCATCTACTCATCTTCTTTTACTCTTTATATATATATATATTCTCATGATATTATATAACTTAGAATTATTGTAGCAATTATAATTATTCTAAATCTGTAACTTTGTACAACAGATCTATCCCTTTCTCTCTTCCATAAAAGAAAAGCTTTTTGCTTTTTCTCTCCAATTCATTAGCATTAGGGATCCTCACGGTTCGATTCGGTTCGGTTCCTCAAGAGAACCGAATCGAACCGACCTTTAGTAAGAACCGAACCGAACCGAACCGTGAAGAACCGTGAAGAACCGAGAAGAACCGAGGAACCGACAGTAATTTAATGGTCTTTTTTTTTTGTGAAAAAACAGATATCTCAAAATATAAGCACAATAAGTCTTTATATGTAGCCAACAAGTACAATAAAAAAAACAAAAAGTCATTTTTTAACTGAATTCCGTTTATTATCAAAAAAAGCTGAATACTTTTTCTAAATAGTGAATAGAGGTGATGATCTTTAGTTAAGTGTTGTATGTGGTTCTATTGAAGCGAAAATAGTAATAGCAACTATTGAATATTCTATTTAACGTTGTCATACTGAATGGGAGTTAGAAAATTACTGTTGTTACATCCATAAAGTAATCAGCAAAAAGAAATAAATGACTGACGGCCGTGTTAAATGGAAGAAAGAAACATATTATTGGTAATTCAGAAAAATAAATATCCATAAAAAACAGCCATTGTGTTATTGTTGTTACATCTGTAAAAAAAACTTTCTTTAGATATATTCATGGTCGTAGTAATGAAAGGTAGAAAATAGTGTTGTTGGTCCAATAAAAGTAATTGCCTTTTGCCTAAAAGAAAATAATGGCCGTGTTAATTGAAAGGGAAAAAATATTGTTGTTACATCTGTAAAAGTAAAAAAAGAAATAAGAAAAAAAAAATAGTTGCTACTTGCAGGGTTATCCATTTTGGATTTCCGTTCCAGCTTGGCAAAAAAAAACTATTTCAGTGAAATATCTTTTGTGCTTATTATGCTAGAAAGATCAGTTTCCCATTGATGAAGAGTTTTCGGTCAATAATTATTTTAGGCAATATGCACTAGTAGTTAGCATTATCAAGATAGTTTTTTTTTTTGGAAGGTATAGTGTCATTGTAAAATTTGATTTCCTTTTTGGAGATTTCTTATGATTACAGTGTTTTGCGTTTATAAAAATATAAAAATTGGAAGGGCCCAATATAATTTTTAGTTTCGCTAATATAAAAAAAAAACCTATCGATGAAATTTTTGATGGTTGGTATAAATTTGGTTGTTCAATGTCAATTTTTCAGTGCTTAATAATCATACTGACCATCAAAAAATTGTACTGATTATTAAGAAATTTCATTGTTGAAAAGAAATTTATATTGGCAAACTAAAATTATATTTGACCCTCCCAATTTTATATTTTTAAACGCAAAACACTGTATTCTTAAATAATTTCCTTTTAGACACTCCTTCCGACTATTTATAATTATCCTCAATACTTCTTGCGCTTTGTAATAATTATTGCTTGGCAATTACATCATAGTCATCATTGTCAAAATTAATGCTAATCATAATTATCATTATTATTATTATCATTATTACCATTACATATTATATTCCGCAGTAGTTTTAGAAAGCATATAAATACCCATCATAATCATTAGATAAAAAAACATTTTACGTTATCCTTTATTATTTTTCTTCGTTATTCTATTTTATTTGGCTACGGCGTTATCTCCCTCCCCAGATATATTTCAACGAAAGTTAATTTTTTTTTACTTACAACTACCTTCAATTTACTTTTCAGCGATGCCATTCCAAACCGGTTCTTCATCCAGAAATCCTCTTGGTGCTCTTCACGATGAGGTAAAATAAGCATTGATTATACAAAAGTATCGAGCTATAAAATCACAAAGAACATTTGTAACCATATTGTCCTTCTTATCCTTTTGTTATATTTCTTTTCATTAGTTCAACCCAACGCCATATTCAAACTCTCCCATTGTTTCATCTCCAACCCCAAGTTTTTCCCGTCAAGCTTCTGCCATGTCTATCGATCGTGATCAATCAAGTACTATTGATGATAATGACACTGAGTCCGTTTCGAGTGTCGTATCTGGATCCCAACACGATTCATCCGTCAAGGAAACTAGTTTTATATTTAAATATGGATACGGCCAACGTTTTACTGATGATAAAGGTGCCCCTCGAATTAAGTGCTTGGTGAATACTTGTAACCGCTCTTTTGCTTCGAAGGATTCCTCTACTTCTGGTTTAGTCAAGCATTTGCATAACAAGCATCAAATAACAGCAGATAATGGCCCACATACAGGTGCTAAGCGTTCTGGAGGTCCGATGGATTTGTTCGTCCAAGCAAAACGTCCCCGAGTTTTTACAGCTGATGATTTTATAAAGACATTTATCAAATTCATTGTTAAAACCAAACTTCCTTTTACAATGGCCGAGAATGACGATTTACAAGAGCTCTTGAACATTGCGCAATCAGCAACAGCAATGGAAATGGTAAAACTTCCAAGTACAGACACCGTTACAAGAAAGGTAAAATATTAGTTCTCCCCACCCCTTTTTTTGTTTTGTCATTATATTTAACAAACTAACACATTATATTTTATTTTACCTTCAGACCAAAGAAGAGTATGACTTTTACAAAAAAAAACTGCGCAACTTGCTAGATTCCCTTCCTGTAATTTCTTGTACACTTGATGGTTGGACTAGTCCATATAATGATGCTTTCCTCGCGGTCACCGGTCATTGGATATCAACTTCTACTTGGACGATGCAAGAAGTAATTCTCGGTTTCCAGCCATTGAATGGTCCTCATTCGGCAGAGAATTTGGCAGCAGCATTCTTGGAAATTATCAACGATTTCAACCTAGGTCCCAAGTTATTCACAATTACGACTGACAACGCATCCAACATGAGAAGAATGGCCCTGGAAGTAGAAAAATATGCTGAAGAAAAAGGATGGTAGGTTAAACATTATACAATATATCAAAATATATCAACATGACACTAATATAAATATACCAATCTATAGGCCGTTTCGTACAAGAAGCCATCATATACCGTGTCTTGGACATGTGTTAAATTTAGCCGTTCAAGATATTTTGAAGTGGGGTATGAATGAATCATATGTCGAGCAAGAAAATAACGACGATTCAGAAAGAGCAAACGAGCACGATCGTTTTGGGGACAATGGCGAACGACAAGTGATGAGCTCACTTATTAAGCTTCGAAAAGGCATAACAAAAATACGGTATGATAAACACTATTTTTTTTTTTGCAAAAAAGTTGTTATTATCAGAAAATACTCATAAACATCCAATATCACAATAAATATAGGTCCTCACCACAACGTACAGAGAGATTTATGCGCGCGCAAGAAATACATTGCGCAACAAAACTCAAGCTGTCACTCGATGTACCAACACGATGGAACTCCACTTACCAAATGTTGACACGAGCATCCTTGTTACAAGTCCCATATAACAGTGTGTGTTCTACAAATACCGAATTGCACGAGTTCCAGCTGAGTGATCTTGAATGGACCCGCATTTCCCAGGTCAAGTCCATGCTCCTCAAGTTCTGGGAGACAACCATTGAGTTATCAGCAAGTCAAAGCCACGCGACAATCAATACCGCCATCGTTCATTATAATTTGATAATGGATTCCTTAGAAGATGTCGAAAGTAGTAATTATCCAGCCGAACTCAAGAGAGCAGCAAGACGTGGATTACAAAAGCTGCAAAGATATTATTGTAAGGTTGATAATACACATATATATGCAGTTGCAACGGCCCTTGATCCACATATGAAGTTTACTTGGTGGCGTACCAGTGGTTGGGAAGAGGAATACCAGAACATGAGCCAAAGGATGGTTAGGGATGCTTGGGCAGATTTCCCCAAATCTGTAACAATGGAGTCTGAAGCGAACGAAGAATTGCGACGGTTATACAGTTTGTATAATACAAGCGATGAACATGACGAACTTGACGATTATCTTCAAGAACGATTGCGTGTGCCAATGCTCCGAAAGAAAGGTCAAAAGGCACCGGAATTTTTATACTGGGAGGCCCAGTCACAGTGGCCTAATTTGGCGCGTATGGCTGCCCAATATTTCGCAGTACCAGTAACCTCCACTCCTTCTGAGCGCTGTTTTTCGCAAACGCGACTCCTTTTACCTTATACACGCAACCGTTTGTCACCAGAGACCATACAAAGACTAATGCTTTTAGATTCTTGGACTTCTTTTAATTCCGACGAGTAACCTCTTTTTATTATACTATTTTTCATTGCTCTTTCCCTTTCTTTTATTATCATTATTCTTTTTATTATTATTCTTTCCATTATTATTCTTTCCATTATTATTTTTTTCCATTACTATTATCTTTACTATTATTGCTATACTTTTTTTTCCAATACATATTCAATAAAATCCGTACGCTTCTCTTATTTAACAGCTTACACTTTATATAAAAGAATTCCACGCTATTTATAATTATGTTTTATTTTTGCAATTAATGTTTTCTCAACCATAATGTCAGGAATCACACATCTGCTAAATTATAATGTCGGTTCTCGGTTCTTTCCATGGAGAACCGAGTCGGTTCCGGTCGGTTCCTTCCATAGAACCGTCTCGACTTTTCTCGGTTCGGTTCCGGTTCGGTTCCGGTTCTTCGGTTCTCATGAGGATCCCTAGATTTAACATATAATCAGTTCAATCCTTACTAAAGATACCTATCGTTTTAAGTTTCTTTTTCGGAGAAAAAATATAAAGCAATATATAATGCAGATCTTGGCGTAAAAAATAATAAATTAAATAATAATGACAAAAAAGCAATATGAAGTAGCTAAAGCTTGAGTATCCATAAAACAATGTTACTCATATGCACTTGAATCAACTGTAATAAGGTTAATACGTATATATAATTGATTTTACTTTTATAATCCATTTATAAGCCATAATACGCTTTTACTAAACTATTTATTTTCCATTTTCTGACGGATCGGATAGAATCTTGGCGTCTTTAACGAAAAGTAGCATATACAAGTCTTTATTTATAAATATGACAAAGTTGTTGAAAACGCCCAATAAGCATAATTATAAGTCTACGTAATAGATTTTCACTGCAAACAAACCGAAAAATGATATATAAATATATATCAAGCTTAAAAAATAAAGTGCGTAAAAAGTCTTCTTTAGTAGTTTTTAGAAATCTGCTAGATAAATTTTAGATATAAAATTGTCAAACTATTACAGAGCATCCCCGTTAATTTCATATCCGTTAATTTTCACACCTCAATAACTTCACAAAAAATGAAGGAATGGTAAAAATAACATAAGAAAATTTTCACATCCCCCTTAATTTCACTTTCACAGCACTTGGCGGCATTTAATCCTTAACGATATGTAAATCAAAAGAAAATTATGTGATAAATATAAGGATTATAATTAAATTAGTATACAGGATGGGTTACTTTTTTCATTACGCCATTTACATGCTTTTTCTTAAGAGTTTATTCAATGTTTATTCTCTTCTTGTTTTTCTCGTTTCAAGTCTTTGAATATAGTACTAATATCAGGTGCCTTAAACAACTTGAATTAATTTTTAGCCCATAATGCTAGCGATCAGTTTGTCATGGTTTGTGGGGTAAGTTTTTTTTTCTCGGCCAGAATACTATACTGTTCAGCTTTCAAGCCAACGTTAGATTTGGCTACTGTTATTTTGCTTTGGTATATATAACGTCAAAATATAGAAAAATGAAAAGAAAAAGATGAAAAAATGTAATAATATAAAAAATAAATTATCTTTGCACTATATATAACTTTTTTTCAAAAAAAAAGAGTTATAGACTTGCTCAAATAAAAAAAAAGAAATAGTTACAAAAATGCATCAAGAAGAATCGTATAAAATTGATTCATTAACTGATACAATAAAAGGTATTCAGTAGTGAGCTGAAGTATTCAATATATGAGAAAAATTTCATAGTATCCGTTAATTTTCACACCCCTTTATTTTCACAAAAAAAAAATGGAAAATGGCCCTATGTAATTAACGGGGATCCTCTGTACGTACATTTCTTTTTTCTTTTAACAGCTACTATATCAGGCATAAAGTCATTACACTATGTATTGTTCAGGAAAAGTTTTAACCCTCCCAGTAAAGTAAAGACACTAAGTACATTAACTCTATTTTAATGACTCTCGTCAAAATATATGTAGGCGTAACATGAAACGTTATAACAGGAAATAACAAATAAACAATTTTATAGCTAAACTTTAAATAGTAAAATAATCTAACATAAAATATTAACATACACGAACATGTTTGAAATGGTTTTTATTGGCTTCTATAATCATCATGCTGCTGAACATGTTTATGATATTGTTATTAACTGTGTTTCCAACTCCCAAGTTCCACAGGTGAGAATAACTTGCAGCATTTTGTGTGTATGTGAGCCTGGATTATACTCACACGATGACGCGTAACAAAACAGTTTTTTTTCAAGATGACGGGACTGATCATTATTTTAGATGTACGTATTTTTTTGTTTATTTACCGTCAAGTTTATTTTAGTTCCCATTTACAACACAAAAAAAATATAAGCAATGATTTTTTTTCTTTAGATAACCGTGTTTGGTATCTTTTTTATTTATTTTGGTGGGGACGAACTATGATACAACAACATTATGAAAAAAATTGTTCGGCTGGTATTTGGAGGGAAAAAAGGATGTAAAAATCATTCGGGAAAGGTTGGATGGAAAGGGAAGTTAGGATCTTTTTTAGTGCTTAAGTTCAGAGTCATAGTAATTCTCCAATTGTTCTTCAGCGTGTCTCTTGGCCTTGATCTTGTCAAGAGCATCCAAACCCTTAGTTTCGATCCTATTATTAAAAAATTAGAGATAAACATTGTTAGTGAATATATTCAGTTGAAAGAATCACATTATATATACACTGCTTATATCATCCCCTCCAATTTACACATCTTTTTTCTACTTACAACTTGTCAACAACACCACCGGCAAGACCAGCGAGAAATTGCTTAGCCTTAGCATGATCTTGAGGCTTGCCTTCCTTTTCACAGTGTTCATTGTAGGCCTTAGCAGCTTGGTAAGCAGCGGCACCAGCAATCAATTCGTGAGTGAAAGAACCTTCGTGCTTGTCTTCCTTGTGAACTTCTTCGTGATCAGAGCTGAATTTATCGAAAAGACCCCTTCAAGATTAAAAAAAAAAAGAAAAGTGTTATTTTTACATATATTTGACCAACATTAACTAAAACTGAACTCTCCCCTCTACAAATTGAATATAATACTTACATTTTTGTTGCTATAAATTTATTGAAAGTAAAAAATTAATGTTCCTGAAAGACAGGACCTCCAAATGAACCCTCTTTTATAGCTTTTTTGATTGCCTATCACAGAATGTTTTTTTTTTGAGAGTTAAAAATATTTTATCCATAAATGGTTAATGTCATGGGCAAGATTATAGAAAAAGAGTGTCGGTATTTCATTTTTGCCAAGCTTTAGTGGGTTATTCTTGCATGTTTTGGGATAATTTATATAATTTAAGGTAAAAATAGTAAAATTTATGCTCCTATAAATCTGCTGTGTGTGTATATGCTCTCTTTATATTTTCACTGCATATGGTACAACCCTAAATAATCTATAACATAAAATAAATTGACCCGGAAAAACGGTTGATCATCTTGTGGTTAATTTAACTGCAAATAATTATATGTTGATTCTCCGTATACCCGCCACACCTTTTTATTTTCTCACTCATTATAAGACAACAACTCGGGCCAAGTTCTTACCCGAAATGATGTGGACCCAATCAACTAATTTCACTTATATTACAAAGAAGATATGTAATATCTTTTTTTTTATTGCTCAGCATTTTGTAAATAGTTATTATATACGACCAGGGTTTAACAAGTGCAAATAAAATAAAATATAAAATAAATATATATTTTCATACGCTTCTTTTTTTCTCTTATATTGTTCACTCGTTCGTTCATTATTATTATTCAGTTCTTATCTCACTTTTTAAAGATTTTCTTCCTTGTGTTCTTTTACTACAAATAACATGTCACTAATGCACCACAATAAACTCCTTTTCAATCTTATTATTATTGGTTATATGATAACCATATGAAAAAGAAGATCGTCATCAGTTACTAATTAGTACATTTATAAACCAACTAAAAACAAAATAAAATGCAACACCAATACGAATAAAGTAAGAAACCAGTAGTGTGGTTCCTATGTTACTAGTTTCATGGGATACCGTTTATGCTACGTACCGTTATGTCCATTTTTAGTGCTTATTGCGTAAATAATGAAATGCATGAACTTTAATGTGGTCTCAAAATAAAAAAAAGAATAGTTGCGGAACTTGTCATTGTACGACCTTATTATTACTGCTTATATTATTGAAAGTCGGTATAATAGCAAAAAAAGGTAAGGCTAGTTCTTATTCATGAGCCCATATTATGATTATTATGATATATAATATATGATATTCCTACTAAAAAGAATAGGAAAATGATTTGCATAGCATCAAGAATAATAATATTTTTTATTTATTTTACAATGTCCTTTTTTCTTTAAAGATTATCTCCTAGTAATAAATGTCGATAATTTTCAAGTTCATTCAATTCATTTAATAATGGAACTTTTTCTTGTGATTGTAGTACACAGACATTTGTAATCGAAACAGGTAAAATAGTAAGAATCTCTTCTGCCAATTGATTATTACTCATGGCTAAAGAAAGGAGTGGCGCGGAGCATACACGGTGTAAAAAAAAAGTTGGTTAATGCATAATACAAATTTAGAAAAAAAATTAAAGTTTTTTTTTTTTACGCGTATACCTAATGCATGGCGGATAAGCTGGTTTGCAAAACAAACTGCATCAAAATACAAGGTCTCGTCCATTAATAACCATTTAAAAGATCGTAAGCACCGCTTAGCACGTTCGGAGATATCATCTTCAAATCGTATGGCTCGAGACATTATTCGTTTTTTTGAAGTCTATATGTTATTAATAATATTATTAATAAATGATTTTTTTTTAAAAAGTGATGGAAAAAGAAAATACCTCTTCTTTTAAAAATATATCGATTTCATTTGCTGCTGTTCTTCTTGCAATACAAATTATATTCAAATTAAATTGTCTTCCCATATCGTATAATATTGATTGTTCATCCTCATCCCAGTCATAGTCTAACAAACGAGACAGTAGTAATTTATTTTTGTTGGTAAATCAATATTGTACGGATAAAATTATCATTTGCCATTTAACCGTACTAGAGAAAAACTTGGAAACAAGATCTATTTGTAATGTCTGGGGTAAATAGGCTGCATAATAAGAAAGTACTTTGGGCTATAATTTATTGAATGATTAGTTTAGTGTATATTTTTTTCATTTTATTTTGTAGGAAATAATACATACTCTGAGTGTATTTCTTTTTCCATTCAATTCTGCATATTGTCGAAGGATTTTATATACTCGATCTGTTAAAGGTTTATTCATATGTTCATGATAATATATAATTAAAGCAGATATAAATCGTAATACAAGTTCACGCGTGTGGATATCGAAACTATTATATATATATTTAGTTTTTTTTTAATTAAACTATTTCATCCCCATGCTCCAAACCAGTTTTTACCTTGTAGTTATATCAACGTTGGTAATAAATTGTGAAATATGATCAGATAGAATTGCTAAAATAGCATTATGAAAAAATAAAATACCAGTATTGCTAAATTATTATTCGTTAATAGATATTATTCTCGTCTTTATTATAGTTGCAAATAAGTTGTTTACCTTTCACTATTATCCTTCTCCTTGGCCAATTTGACATATTCATTATTCAACAAGAATGATGATTGATCTTTCGATTCATATATTTGATCATCTATTGATTTTACCACCTGTGTATTGTAATATGCCCATACTACATCTTCCCATGAATGACATACGGGTAGTACCTATTTATTGTCAAGAATTCGTTTTTTTCTGGACGATAATAAAATAAATAAATAAAAAGTCAAAATAGAAACTTACTTGTTTAATATCACCCATTATAATCCCATTTACTGCTGTTTCATAATGATCCACTTCATCCTATAATAGATATATATACTTAGTACTTGTTAAAAATCAACCTTATTATTTCAATTCTTTTTTTTTTCATTTACTTGAGATTGTATTAATCCATTGGTTTCACGCCATGCTGTTCGCTGATCTGGTAACCATTCAACTAGATAACCATCTATTTTTTTTTATTTATCAGTAAAAAAAAAGAAAAAGAAAAATTGATTGTATAATAATATATACAGACCTTTTATTCGATGAATATCATCTACATGTCTTGTAAGAAGCATTGTTCGCCATGGTTCATTCTCTCTTTCTGATAAACTAATAGCTTCTTTAGTATTACCATGACGGAGACTTTGGAATATTTTTTTGTTGAGACTATCGTTGCTTTTCGATAATGGTTTTGAAGTTGGTAAATTTTCAATAAATGTCTTCATTTTCTTTTAAAAAAAGGGGGGTTAGAGGATAATATCAATCCATTACATCAAAAAGGTTCCTTTTTAACTCACTGAATATCGAACTGCTAATGAATCTGAAGGCTTCATCCTATATATATTATCTAAGTCAGTTGTCAAATGCTTTTTATATATGGAAAACCACTCTTCTGTATTATCATTATAGTAAAAAAAAAACAATAGAAACAAACCTTGATACAGTTTCAAGAAGATCCCAAACATGTTGTTCTTGAATCAATAACTCTATCTCACAAGATTTTGATCGATTCTTTGTACGTTCAAGATAATTGGATCTAAAAAAGAAATATTATAATCAATATTTTCGAATTATCAGCAACATGTATTTTGAAAGTATATACAATTTATGCTGAGTACCTGCATCGAACCAAGGAAGACAAATTGTTTAATAATTGAGAAGTTCCGAAATGATTTTGATGGCTATCTAAAACTTCAACAAAGGCAGAATCAAGATCGAAATCATACGCGTTTAATATTTTTTCTGTGTTCATTCAGTGGTTTAATATATATAATAAGAAAACGTGGTTGGGTTCGGAGAAAGCTTCCCTATCAGCTTTTTTTTTTTATCGTTTTTTCCTTTTTGTCCAACTTTTTTTTTCTCTTTCTCTTTCTCTTTTTCTTTTACATAGTTAAATATAAAAAAAAGAATGCATCCACAAAAATCACAAGCCGGTTTTAAATTTGTTATTAAATCAAAATTAACAACTGAACAAATTTCAGGAGATAATGAAAAGTCTTTGGAAGCAAAGTTACCCAAGCAAGAAATTGAATCAACTAAACAGCAATTAACTGAAACGAAAACGACAACAAAATCCATTGATTCTGATGAAGTTGAAAAAAAACGAAAACGAACTGATAAAGAAGTTGTTCCTCTGGCTTCTAAAAAGGTTTTTTATTATTATTTTTCTTTGTCACAATTATTTTCTTTGTTTGCTAAACTATCAAGTTTCTTTTTTTTTAGATTCATAGTCAACTTCAACGATGGAATCAAAAGAAAGCTGAATTAAAAGAAGAACCACTAGTTGAAAAAAATGAAGATGAAACTACTGGATTAAATGATAGTCATAATACATTAACTATGGATTTTGGTGATGTCAAGCTTATGGCCTGTTTATTATGTCAGCGAAAATTCAAAACAATTCAAGATTTACAAAGACATCAACAAGTATCTGAGTTACACAAAGTATGATCAAAACAAAAAAACAATACAAAAACAACATATAACTTATTATTATTATTATAGAAAAACCTTGAAGATTCTGTTCGTGTAGAAAAAGCAAAAATGAAAATGCGTCATGTTAAAACAGATGCTGAACAATCAGAAGAACGTTTAGTTGATGTAAGTTATTTAATAAATTGAGTTTATTACAACTTTTCTTTTGTGATATATGTATATATAAAAATAAAAGAGCAGAAAGTTCAACTTGTCAAACTTAGCAAAATTATCGAAATCGTGCAGCTGAAAGAAGACAAGCATATGGTCAACCTGAAAAACCAGTTATACCATCCCAACAAAAGCGTAATATACGATCCACTTCTGTACAAAGACAACAACCTATAGTAGACAAGTGAGATTTTTTTTAATAATAATAATTGATTTTTTTTGTAAGAAAAAAAAGAGAGAGAATGAAACTTAATTATCAAGGAATTACAACCCACAGGACAACAACAACAATAACATCAATAGAAAAACCGATTACAGACGATAATGTTGGAGCACGTATGCTTCAACAAATGGGATGGCGACGTGGTGAAGGTCTCGGTAAAGATGCAGCTGGTATTGTGAATCCTATAGCTGCAGAGCAATATGCCCAAGGCGTTGGTCTAGGTGCAGTACACTCTAAACGAAGTATATCCACCACTATGAATGGTTCAGACAGCTATAAAGACCGAGCTAAAGAAATGGTAGTTATCTTTTTATCATATTTTTCATTTAATTCATTTTTGTTGTGGGTCTCTCTTTATTATATTTGTAGGCACGACGACGCTATGAAGAAGAAGAAGGCTGAAGATTACTTCCTTTAAAGAAGAAACAAAAACAACATCTATTTTTTATAATTAAAAAAGAAACAATTATTTTATAAATTTGATTGATTTGATTATTATTATTTGAGAAAATAAAAACCTATTGGTTTCTATTGTTAAACGAACTAGTGACGACAGTGATGAAAAATATCCAACCACCCATAGAAAATTGACCCCTGATCAATTTTTATTTCGATGCATAGAACATTTTCTATAAATGAATCCTAAGAAATCCAACTGTTCTAAAAGGGCGACCCCGCCTGCTGCATTTTTTTTAAACCTTTCTATTGGAAGTAGTAATTTAATTTAAAGACAGGTCTTTTTTTTTTCCTTGTTTGTTATCTTATTATTTTTCATAGTAATATTTTTTTTTGTCTGTATGATACATGGAGCATCGTTAGATGGCGCGACAGCAACAAATAATATCGCGATGGAACATCGTCACGGTATTAAGACGGATAATACAACAACACCTCAATCTCCGATAGAAAATGATGTATATACTTTACAAGATGACGATCCTTTATCATTACCATCAGAAAGGTTATTACCTGACCAGTCAAATGGAAAAAAACTTAGTCAACAAAACATTGCCTTAATAAAATCGTCTGGAATCAACCTAGTATGGATATTAACCTGGTAATGATCTTTTTTTTTTTGGTTAATACCCCCCTTTTTCTTTTTCAATTTTCTTATACTTATATTTATATCAAAAACCTTGTTTAATAATGGTTATATAGGTATTTGGTAAAGATGATTTTTATTTTATAGTACATATAAAACATATAAGATAATAGCAATCTAATTGAATAATATCAGTTTGCAACATTTCTTTCTGTATATAACAAATGGATGTTTTCTGAGGAACATTATAATTTCCAATTTCCACTTTTTGTTTCAAGTACTCATATGGTGGTACAATTTACTTTTGCTGGATTATCCTTACTTTTAGTACCTAAAATACGACCTACTAAACGACCTAGTGTAAAAGATTATATGTATGTTTATTTTCTATGACAAACTATTTCTTTATCAAGAAAATGCTCTATATTTATATTTATTTGTCTTTAGATTAAAAGTCTTTCCTTGTGCATTAGCAACGAGTCTTGATATTGGTCTTTCAAATTTTTCATTGAAAACAATTACTTTATCATTTTATAGTAAGTTTAATACTTGTTCGTTGAATTCAGTGCTTTATGTTTATTTTAATGGTTTCTTTATATTTATAACCTAATAGCAATGTGCAAGTCATCCACTCTTGCATTCGTCCTCATTTTCGCATTTCTTTTTCGTCTTGAAAAACCAAGTTTTAAACTTATTGGTATCATTTTCATTATTCTCATTGGTGTACTTCTTATGGTATCAGATGAAACCGAATTTGAAATTGTTGGGTATGTCATCCCTAATAATAATTTTACTTTCATATTATCATCTTGTATTAAAAAATTCAAACTTTCAAATTAGATTTATTTGTGTCATGACTGCCTCTATATGTGGTGGTATTCGATGGGCATTAACCGAAGTTTTACTTCGAAAGGAAAGTATGGGTTTAACAAACCCATTTGCATCCATTTTATTTTTAGCACCTGCACAAGGTATAATTTTATTTATATTGGCAGCTCCAGTTGAAGGTTACCCAACTATTTTCCGTAGCGCATTTTTTGTTTCATTTTCAGAAGGTATTCATACCGTGAGTAAACTATTCATTTATCTGTTTATTTGTTCTTCAGAACAATGTTGTCAATTTAATTTATCTATGAAAATTCTTCATAGACGGGAATCATTCTTGCTGGTGGTTGCTTGGCATTTTGCATGATAATGGCCGAATTCTTTTTAATTAAACGAACTTCTGTGGTAACACTAAGTGTTTGTGGTATCTTCAAGGTGATTTCTTTTTCTTTGTATGATAAGAATAAAAAGATTTATATTGTGATTAACTTGATAGTTCTTGTTTCATTATAGGAAGTCGCGACTATTTTTATTTCAACACTCGTATTTGGTGATATTTTAACTATTATCAACTCTATTGGCTTATGTATCACATTATTTGGTATCGCTTTATACAATTGGTTGAAAATACAGCGAGCTACTCGACAAGCACGTAAAGATGTTCATGACCAGGAGTTAGAAGGCATGTTGGATAATAACGATGAGAATGATTTAAATCATCAACATCATCGTCATTCACGAGAACCAATGTATAGCATGGTTGCTGAAAGTACACCTATTTTAATGGTTGATGGTGCTATGACTAATTATCGGGATCATGTTGATAGTGATAGTGATGATAATTTGAGTATTAACAAAAACCATACACGAGAACAATATGAATTACGATAGACTGTTTTTTTTATTTTATTTTTGTTTCACTCATTTATCTTTATTAACTATAAACACACGTGTACATTTTGATATTGTGATTTCTTCCTTGTAAAACCTCTTTATATAAATTTAACTATCATTTTATCTTTGAAATTGATAAAAAGTCTACTGACCGTTATATCATATCTTTTTTATTTTTTGCGTTATATTAAAAGTATGCATTCGAACAGTTTTCACTAGTATTTCTTTTTGACACTTTCATGGTAATAAATATATCTTTATAAATATCTTTATTTCATATTGAACGATATAAGATAAAGGTCACAGTATTACCTAGTTGGTAACACAAAGCTTGCATAATAATAGTATTTTGATCTAAAACTTTGTCAGGTATTCTTGTAGCTGTGGAATCAAAATTAATTAAAGGTGAGTAGTCAAAGGTAATTTCTTATCTTGTAATAATTTCTTCTTCTTCTTCATCTAAATTCAATATGTCAGTATTTTTTGTACGGTATTCTTGAAAATTAGGTGTATTTCTGCTACTTATGAACCTTCTGTCACTACTGCATCTTCAGAAACTGACCCCTACACAAATAGTTGTAAAAGGTACGTATATATGATTTTTATATGATATGTGTTATGTGTACGATCAGAAACTAATATATTTTGGACCGAGCGAAAACATTAGAATTGATGAGAGATACGATGTTGAAAATCAAGTAGAATGTTCGGAAGATGAAAGCCGAAACTCTAAGTGGAGATGCTCCCAACATACGAGTTTCTTGGGGATTGCAATTTTCTTTGGGACGGCTAAAGTGAATGAGCCAGCGAAAGCCAATAAAAACAGACTATGACGTTTAGATTTACCCAATCACCTTTGACTATGACATGTTGCTGAGATTTAAACAGGTAAGCATAAAGCATAAGAGAGAAAAAAAGTGTATACATTACGTATTACTTTATTAGCGTCAATATTAAAAAAAAAGTTATTGGTGTCATGGATTGGTTCAATAGTGTCACAATGGAATATAACTCCAATAATAAAAAGATGTGGGAGAAAAAACAGAAGGAAGAAATTCTAATGCCAGGAGAAAATATAACGGAGAGTTCATGATTGCGTGTGTGGAGATGAAAATTCTACTTATGTTACTGCTACCAAGAACATTGTTAACAATCGGACCATTAATAATGAATCTACCATTAGTCGAACTACTGCCATTGAATCCAGTGCTATGGAATCGAGTTTATTTGAAGTGATAAGTACGTCTTCGAAAGTGTTAACTGTAGCTGTAATAGAATTTAGTATTAACAGATCCAAACTCTATTATAGCACTACAAACATTTACAGATAGCAGCAGCAGCAGAAGCAGCAGCAATAATTATCTCATTGAAGACGCTCAAAATACATGTACCATTTGTGACACCTTTGAGTGTAAAGGGAAAATACAACACTCTCTGTGGCAAAATGGATGTGGAACAATAATATTTAGTTACTTCAATATTATATTTACAGTAAGTATGACAAATAGCTAGTTATTATTATCATTTTATTTTTTTAATAGTTATAAGTTCCAACCCATATATAAAATACAATTAATCATTTTACAATAGAATAATCTCCCTACTAGGGTCATCATTTCCTAATTGAGAACAATTAATTTTTTTTGCCTCATACATGTTATCTGGGCCATTTTCTTATGCCCTCACCACATGATTTGTATCTGGGCAGTGAAGTACTGCATCAAGTGAATAAGACCGAAATGGTGGGATTACTGAATGAAGATGGACATGATACCTGTGTAAATGGTGATCAAGGTGTTGAGTACAAAAGTCAATCATTGTACTATGACGCTACATTGACAAGTGACAGCGATGGCGATGGCGATGGCGATGACTATCATGAGGAAATGACCTACAAAAACAAGCTTGGCTTTATGAGCAACAGTTGGAAAAAGCAGCCTAAAGGAATTGTACGAAAGCAAGATATGAAGTCAAGCAAATCACGATAAAGTGGATAAAAAAAGGCATGTGAAGGAAACCAGGGTAAAGGCAAAGCGACCGTAGGCAGAACAGCACATGAAAGTAAAGTCTACAATCATGCAACTGGGTCATCAGTCGTCTGTCCTCCTGCACAAACAGGAAGCACCCACATTCACAAAAGAAAGTCAATGAATGAGATGCAAAGCAGCATGGATAACACTTCACAATTGGGCATCAAGAGAGCTCTCGACAATCCTGTAACAAACAAAGGTATTTTTTCAACCACTTATGTTTATTATTATCCTTTCCTGAAAAAGTCAGTAGATTTTAACGGTAAAACACGTACAACTTCAGTCAAGAAAAACAAAAGCCATTCAAATAAGGAAACTCCCATTCATCCAGACAACACTTTGGAACAGATGGAGGGGGGAATAAAGAAACGTGACCGAGGTCGGCCTCCAAGAAGCAAATAGCTTAGGAACAACGAATAATAGTATGTTAGCAAAAAAAAAATAGTACCTGTTTCCCAATCGCTGTAGGATAGCTCCCCTTTCACCTCCATCCCCACACACGCACAAATTAAAGAAAAACCCCAGTTTACAATAAAAAAACATTGCTACTCAGATATTCTATATTCAAAAATATTCAATTTCTCAATAAATATATGTTATTATTGAAGATTATTTAAATAACTATATAACGTTATGCAGGAAATATCGTAAAATCTGCAAAAATGAATAATTGAATAATTTCATATTTTTCGCATATTTCTCGAATATTTTTTTCTCGAGGTGTATTAAATACTTGTGTTGTTGGTGTCATTTGTATAATGCATAGAACATTGTACGTATAAGAAAATTAATGTATTCCTATAATAGAAAAAGCAACGAAACGATTACAACATGAAATATAATACCTTGAAATCTTAAGTAATCTCGAAAAAGAATATATAAACTGATAATTTCGAAGAAATAGTAGTCTCAAAGAACATAAACTGCCAATATTACGCAAAAATAAACGGTAAAAACATCTGTCGTACAAAAAAAAACATTGAAAACGTTGAAACTTTTACAATGCATTTGATATATGGTTAAGCAATCTGTAGTTAATACGTATATGTTAAGTAATTATAATTTAATATGGATTAATACAATAAGAAGCATTATAGAGTATAGGGCTGACTTATATAAGAGATATATTGATTTTCGTTATTCCTTTGTTTCCCATTTTTTAAGGCTCTTTACTTGTTCTGATAACAGAGCAATACGAGGAAGGTTGAGATGGTCAGATTCGTAACTTTTGTTTTTGCTGTGTAAGTATGTGTACACCCCACTTCGTACTATACGCACAGCGGCTTGACGGGAAGATGTTTAAAAAAACGTTTGTTGCACAACGCAAGATATGGTACTTGATGTTGCAGGAATCGCTCACCATGTTATTACAGAGTTTTAATCACTTGTATTCTCTAAAAATGAATATTGATGACGTAAGAAGTAAACTGTGAATTAGTAAAAAATGAAACAAAAAAAAAGTATATGTAATATAATCAATGATAAAAGAGAGTGTAGTTATGGGGTGAGAAGAGAGGCAGAACGAACTACATGGTCTTTCACATCACAACAGGAACGAAAAATTTATGGAGTGAGAAGAGAGGAAGAACGAACTACATGGTCTTTCGCATAACAACACTAAGGTAAATGCAGCTATGGAGTGAGAAGAGAGGCAGAACGAACTACATGGTCTTTCGCATAAGAGGAAAGTCGCAGACAATGAGCGGGAAGAGAGGCAGAACGATCTACATGGTCCATCAGTCCACTTGGGCTGCGATGAGCGAATCAAAGAACCCTTTCAAAATAATTGTAAACGATAAATTGGATGAAAAAAAGTGATTTGATATTTAGCTTAGCTTGTTTCCATGTAACGTATAATTCCTTCCACCTTCTTTTTCTTGGGTAAATGTTTAAAAAAATAATCGCAAAACTACTTGATCGGGCATGCATTTATATTTGTAAAGAATGGTGTTGGTGTGGTGAGTGCTGAGAAGTATTGTTCGGTATTAGACTGTCACACTAAACCATATTGTACTAAGTTCAGAAATAGACTGTCACACTAAAGCAATAATAATAGAGAATGAGATACAAGGCATAAAAATTGGGGATATAATATATGAGAAATAATAAAAGACCAATCCATACCAATACAATATAGGAGGACAGAGATATAAACGACTGCAACAGCAGAGATACAACAATACAATGAGATATAAACGACTGGAAACCAGCGATACAAAATAATAGGATGAATCAAAAACTATATAATGATAAGACTAATTAATAAATCATAATAAGGACTTGACCAAACGGACTCTCTCGTTCCTTCACATACAAAATACTTGAAACAGATAACACTTGAAATACGACTTGACTAATCCGAGCCAAGAGATGAAAAACGGTGAGAAAAGGGGAAAAGAGTCTGTTTTATTTATGCGTGAATGAATGTGGTTTAAATAATTCCCATAACGCAGGATAGAGATTAACTAGGGAAACACGAAAAAAGGTGTACAATTAAAAAGGTGTACTTTTTTAAATCCCGCAATAGCAGCCATAGAAAAAGGTGTACAATTAGGTTGGAGAGCTTGATCGTATACCTGATGCATTTTTCTATACAATATGTCAAAGCATAATATTTATTGTGGTCAACCAAAATAATTTCATAATAATCAATATAAAAAAAAAATTACGTATCAACTTTTAAAATACTGAAAAGCATATTATCTCCTTACTAGTTGTAATATAATGAAAAAAGAAAACAAGTAAAACTATGCCAAAAACATACTGGTCATTTTTATAGCAAACTTAGAATTACACATTATACTTTGTATTCTATATAATGAATTACTATGCTTAAAATATTGTCAATTTTATAGAGACATTGTCTTTATTATAAATATATTGATTATTAAGAGAGCCCTGGCCGTTATTGTTTTTAATTCTCTTTCACAATTTGACATATAAGTCATTTATTTATCTCTTTATTTTTAAACATTTTTATGCCTGTTTATTCTATTATATTTGCATCTATCTTGTATTGCCTTGTATTTTATAAATTTCTAAATGACGCTTGTACCAATTGCCTCAAAAAATTCAATATCTTCTTGAGTAAGACGTTTTCTGTGAAGATATCTCCATGTAGTTTTATAATCAGCAGTGAGACCAAGAAAATTATTTTGACATTATTATATAGTAATAGTTTTAAGATTCGATTATTTCGTGTTTCAGGAGCAGAGTAAAAAAAGTGCACTTTTTTCATGTACAGCCATTTGAGAAAAAAGTGTACTTTTTTCCTGCTATTCATACAGTGACTCTGTTTTCTATGTCGCTCTTTCAAAAAGTACACCTTTTTGATTGTACACCTTTTTTAGTGACACCCAGATTAACTATTGTTATGACAAATTTCAAAGTCACACTCTTCAACTATTTTCCATTACTACAACCAATAATAATTGAGAATGAGATACAAAACATAAAATTTGGGGATACAATATATGAGAAATCAGAAAACGACTGATCCATACCAATAAAATATAGAAGGACAGAGATATAAACGACTGGAATAGCAGAGATACAACAATATAAAGAAATAAAGACGACTAGAAACCTGCGATACAAAATAATAGGATGAATCAAAAACTATATAATGATAAGACTAATTAATAAATCATCATGAAGGCTTGACCAAACGGACTCTCTTATTCCTTCACATACAAAATACTTGAATTAAATAAACTTGAAATACGACTTGACTGGTCCGAGCCAAGAGATGAAAAAGATGAGAGAGAGAAAAAGAGTCTGTGTGTGATTTAAATAATTGCCATCATGCAGGACAGAGAATAATTATTACTATGACCAATTTCATGGTCACAATTTCCAACCATTTTCCATCACTACAGAAGTAAACAGTGACTTGATTTTTGGGACGCGTGGAAATCAGGCTTGAAACAGGTTCTATTCTTCTCTACTGGTTACATATTGCGTATTTTTTTTTATTGCTTGTTACCATGGCTACCAATGACATTACAGAAGGTAATAAAAAAAACAAAGTATATACCATATAACACGCAATAAACTAAACTTTTATTTTTTCTTCTTTTAAAAAGTTATTCGTCAATATCTCCAAAATAATGAAGAAGCTAGCGTTGCTGATTTTGTTAAAAATCATGTGGATTTTATAGTCCATAACACCCCCAATGGGAAAACAGTGAACAAATATTGGCCAGCTATAATTACCAAAGAAGCACGTAGCTTAAACAAATCTTTGGTAATACTTTTTTTTATAAGTCCGCAATAGATAATTATAACATACTAATTCAATTTGAACGTGTTAGACAAAAACAAGAGTCAGTTGGAAAAATGTATCTGAACAACTTTCGCGTATGTTTGGTCTATTTTTTTTTGTTTTTCTTTTCCTATATTTGTTTATATGCTAATGATTATATAGACTTAGATACCATCGCTTCTTCTTCCACCAACACTAATAACAACAACTCAACACCGACAGCCCTCTCTCACAACAACAATACTGCTGATCCATCATCATCACCTTCTTCGTATCCATCGTCCTCATCAACTTCTTCTTCCTTGCCAACTTTGAAAACTCGGATTACAGAAAAAGACAAAGAAATGTTGCGGGAACGTTTCACAAAGTTCACCGATCTCCACAAAGAGAACTTTTGGTACTTAAATTCAACAAAAGCAGAAGCAGAAAAGGATAGAACCAACCCTCTATCAGTAGAGGAGAAGGTTATGAATTTTGCTCTGGAGTGTAACTTTTATCAGTAAGCCAATATCATACATATTTGATTCTAATCCTGTGATTGGCAACTGTCAGTTAACGAATAATTTTGCCTCTTTTCTCTTTTTAGCCCTTCACAGTCACTCATATTGGACTTGTCAGATAAAAATTGGAAGAAAGCATTTACAGAAGACGAGTTAAAAGAGATAGGAGACGAGGGTGGTTCACTTCGGTGCGACGAACCCGAGGAACTGCAATGTTACTATTCCGATTTAAGAAAACTTGTATGTAAATATAACAATAAATAATAAACAACAGCAAATACAAAGATAATAACAGTAATAAATGCTTTTTATTATAGAAAACCAGTGTCGATGTATACAAGTATGCGAGGAGCATGGAAATAAATGATCCTTTAGCCGAACATTTGAAAGTATGGCTATCAAGAGAGTTACAAAACATTGCTCATCTTTTTTTCAAATCCCGCTCTTTTAATATCGATAATATGCCAGAAACAGACCAACAATATCTTCCGTTCGGATTCTTAAACACTATTTTTCTTGGATCGGATATTGTCGCAAAAGGGTAGGAAATTAGATAGATGAGCTAATAGTAATGATGCAAGATAGTTTTAAGATGGATTTAACTTATGTTCTTTTCCATTGTATAGAACTGAAATATCAAGTAAGGCAAATGCTAATGCTGTGAACGCATGCCGGCAATTGTCATCAATCAATGCCATTACTAATCGAAGAATGGGTCGCCGGGGGGACACCATATATGTGTTTGGATCACGGGAAGTTGGATGCTGTGAAGTAGGAGCTGCAAAAGACCAGACGGAAGAGACACTTGACTCTTCTTTAAAAATGCCTTTAGTATTATGAGACATGTTGTTTGGATTGACGTATGATCAAAGTCTTCTTAATAAATCTCGCGTTATTGGATACATCAGCATCAACAACAACAACAAAAACTGAAAGAAATCTTATACGTGTTTATTTTTATCTGATAGTATAAAAAAGGAAGTATATTTATTTAAATAAGAAAGATTCAAAAACTACACGACAACAATGGCTTCTTCAACCTTTTGATAATTAAAAATCGAAACAAAATTTAACCGTAAGTTTCTTTTTTCTTATTAACAAAATGAATTATTATTATTATTATCATTATTGATGTCATTAGATAATCTGCTTTTTCTTTTATGATTAAATAATCATTCTAGGTAGATGAAAGGGATTTCGAATATTCTAGACCAGAATTGTATCTCTTTATCAACAAGAACAAAATATAAATTAAACTCTAGAGATATTAACAAGTGATGCTGCTTTTCAAGTAAATATATATATATACATGATTTTTGAGTTGGGATAAAAGGAGGATGAAGATTGACAGTGTAAACATATATTTCACTAGAAAGATCTGGATGATAACATAGAATCGAAATTTGTATAATTTAGGGCATCCAGATGTTTATAGTTGATCAAAAGCGGGAAAAATGAGCCAATTCATGTTCCCCATGTACGTGATACATTATAGCATCTTGTTACTCAAGAGGTAAATATTTTTTTCTTTAGTGATTGGTGATAGGGAACCTTGTGTAATGCTATAAATGTTTATGTATGTATACAGCAATAACTTAAAGTAAAACTGTTACATAGAAATAATAAATAAATAGGCCAAATGAATTATGACCTGAGAAAAGAAGTATCATGACAACAAGAATATGAAATATGTTCCTTCTCTTCTTACCTATACAAGTAGAAATAATCTTTCAATTACATAACATCCCGTAATCATTACTTTTGTTGCCGAGTCAAACTTGATCAAATTCATTCTTTCTTTGACCTAATTTAACTTTCTTTCTTTTGAATCACTCTTAATATACCAAGCAAAACGAAATGAAAAAGTAATAGTTACTTATAATAATAAGAAAATAAAAATACAGTATATGATTTATTTTCAAAATTTAAACATGATATATAAGGTTCCCTTTTTTAAGTAATGTCAGATTATGAACAATGAATATGTAGAGAGATTTACAGATTTTTTTTTATCATGATAAATGCCTTTTGTAGATATTAATACGTGGATGTAAGAAGGAGGTATTTAGTACTAAGGGAATTGCTACGGACACCCCACTCTTTTTTTAACTTTGAACTTGTTACACTGTACGACAAACAAAAATATAATTATAGAAATAAACGTATTTTTCTGTTTAGCAAACAGATATACTTTTAATGCAAAAAAAAGAAGACAGTATGTTTAAATAAATGCTAAATAAAGACAAAACATTACTATAGGTATTATGTGTTCGGCCATAAAGCCAATAATAAACATAATTCTATATTATATATATTCATACGTATGTACGTAGTGATAAAGAAGTATATAAATAACTGAGTTTCCATAAAATATCAACATTAAAAACAAATGATCGATTGGGTAAAAAAAATGTCAAAAAAATAAAAAAAACAACAAGAAAATATTTACTAATAGACGTATAAAACATCTATATATTTCAATGTCTAAATAATGTAATATAAACGTACTTTGTTATTGTTCCTGCAATCGGTTTTTACTTATTTTTGTAAAATAATAAAAGGAGCTGTAATCCTTTTTTTTTCACATTATCATATTATTTTATAATACTACCTACTACTATTATTCTTATATAACTTCACTGAAAGAATTAATCGGTCAAGGATTTACTGGCGAGAAAAAAGAAGTTGTTACTGAAATCAGTAAGGTGGCAAAAAGTTACAAGTTTGCAGTATCGGTGCAGAACAGTAATGCGCGAAAAGTAAATATCAAATGTGTACATGATCAACGTAATCGCAACAATCATGGTGTAAACAAGAAAACACGGCAGAGAAATCGAACTACAAAGCAAATTGGCTGCAACGGGCATATGTATGTAAAATGGAATCGTGACAAGCAGCATTGGGAAGTAAAAACAGTTAGTGATGAAGATGAGCATAATCATTGATTGGATAAAGCACCTATATTTTGTCATCAGCATCGCAAGATAACGATTCCAGTAAAGCAACAAATTACATCCATGACTAGCAATGCAATTAAGCCTCAAAAATATTTCAAGAACTAATCAACCATGATGACGAGTCAATTATAAAGAAAAAGGACTTGTACAACTTATGAGCAATGATTTATGAGGAAGACAAGCATGGAAGATTTAGCCGAGTATTCGAATACGTGATTGACAATGATTATGTTATAAGATACAAGCCTAATGCGACAAAAACTAAGCTGGATGCACTCTTTATGACGCATGGAGCAAGTATACCCAAAGCATGGCGATTTAATGAAATAATTGTTTTGGATGCAACATATAAGACGAACAAGAACGATATGCCTTTGTTCAATGTGGTTGGCATTAGCCATCTTGGTTCATCGAAACTACAGAATGTATTAATTGCATCTGCTTTTATTATAAATGAAAAGGAGGAATCGTACAACTGGGTTTTTAAGACAATGAGAAACATTATTTGGCCGGACGGTGATGTAGGAATTTTTATAACTGACAATGATTTGGCTGTGATTAATGCAATCAAAAGTCACTTTTCTAATTCGAAATACATTCTTTGTGGATGGCACATGGAGCAACACTTGCGTAGCAATATCGGTGGCTGCTTTCCACCAAGAAGTGAAGAATTACAAGTAAAAAAGGCAATCAAGAATATGATTTATGTAAATAAGAAAGATGAAGGCGCATTCAATAATGCTGTAGATGATTACAAAAGACTCATTTGTAAAGGTGCGCTATCATATGCTCAAGAAAATCACCAGCCAAAAAAAAAGAAAGGAAAACAAGAAAGTAGATGGAGCAGAAGAAAACAACACGACAGAAGAGGATAAGAAACTAGAAGAAGGTGAAGTATGTGAGGAAAACTTCGATAGTAGCCAGAAAACAAGAAGCAAAGGAAGAAATCCTATTATGGAGCTAGCCGAAAAAAAGGAGAGCAAAATGATGGATTATTTCAATGGGTAATTGTAATACATGTATAAATATAATTAGAGAGAGCACGGTTGTAAATTAAAAGAGAAAAATTTAGCTTAATATGTAAGATCTAATCTTAATTACACGATTTTATCTAATATACGTATATAGTTGCCTTAAGTATAAATATAAATGGGGTGCTTATTTTGCTGGTAATCTTCTAAATATGGGCGTACGGTCGACATCGAGGGTGGAAGGTATACATTGGAGAATTAAAGATACAATGCAAACTACTGGAAGTCTGCTCAAGACAGTCAAAGCAATTAATACTGTAATACAAAAAATGGTAATAAATTTTAAATATTTAATTTTCGATGACTTGATTTACAAGCAGCAAACAAATCAACATTGCATAATACTTACTATTTTTTTAAAAATAAAACGTTATAACAGATTGCCGATGATGAAATTCAATTTCTTGAAGGAAAGCACAATATGCCTCTATATGAGGAAAAAGAAATGATTGCAATGCGATATATACTTGGTCGCGTTTCTTTCTTCGCATTGAATCGAATTCTACAAGAACTAAACCGGGCATGGGACAACTGTGCTAAATATGATAATGATTTAGATAATTGTTGGTGTAGTACTACAAGAAATTATGGACTTCCATGCCAGCACTATCTTGCAAAAAATGGTTTTACTCTACAACTTTCAGATGTACCTTCTCGATGGCATTTAGATTATGATATTGGTATGTTTTATATTAGTTTGTACTTTTGAACCCATTCGAATCACAATATTACTAGGCGTCAGAACACTTATAATAATTAAATTATATACTTACATTAACGCTCGATTACATAGATACATTCAAAAAAACATATAGGTCCAAAGCTGTTCTTATGGAGCAAGAAAGGATGATTATATTACAAAAACTGCATAATGCAATTTTGGAGATGGAATCTGAGCGGCAGAAATACGATCTATTATTACGCATCAACAGTGATCTGATCGATGAAACCCTTTTGGACCCTACGAGTACTAGTGACATTGAGCTACCCAGTGATGTGATAACCAAGGGTCGTCCTAAGAACACAAAAAATGAACGCATACCATCAAAATTTGAAACTGAAGAAATTAAAAATCGCAAAACAACTAAAAACAAAAAACCCATATGCGAATCAGATCGAGAAAATAGTTCAGACGACAATGATGAAATATTTATATTTCCTTAAATTGGCAAAAGAAAAGATCGTGAAGTGAAATTTCTTGAAAATTTGAACAACAAAAAGAAGTATGAATCATTATAATAGTTTATTTATGTATTTTCTACATGTAAAAAAATCTCATTATCATGCCATTTTGCTACATTATAGAGCTAAGAACCAGGAAGAGCGACCACTTAAATTTTTTGTTCATCCAAATATACCGCGTGAAAACATTGAAGAATGTGTAAATATCAGAAGTGATGGATTTTGTGGTTATCGAGCGATCGCATAACACACTGAAGGTTCTCAAGATGCTTATATGGAAGTTAAAAAGAAAATGCTCAACTGTTTCCGAGTAAACAAGTCTATATACAAGGAACATTACCGATATATGCGATTCAAGTTATCTAATATCGAAGAAACATTAGTATATGGATAAGAAAGAAGTATTCCTCCTACCTCTTGTCCTTATCAATATTGGTTTACCACGCCATATTTTGCTCAAATAGCAGCAGATACATAAAGACGTCCTATTGCTGTTCACACGGATGATATTACCAAGAAGCCCAACTCAGATGCATTGGCTTACGAACCGCTCATGTATGTTCCTTTCCAAGGACCATTGCTAAATGATAGAGAACCTATACCAATTATTATGCAGTTTCTGAACAACAATCATTGGGCGACTATCAAGTCTAAAGGACGTATTATTCGAATAAATTGGCCAATAATTGATGGGTATTGCATAAAAGCATATACATCTATGGGTCATACAACAAACCTACGCAAATCAATATCATGGCGATATTTTATATCTATAAAAAAGAGAGATGATGAAAAGACAGCACACAATGACGACCCAGTAGTTTTTGATTAAAATCACCAAGACTGTCCTTTATATATCATTTTTATTCTCTTGTTTTTATTTTTTTATTTTTTTTCATTTTCTTATTTGGCTCTCTTCTATATAATAACGCTTTTCATATTCTTTTTAAACTTATATACAGCACATTACAGAGGGTCCCCGTTAATTTCATTTCCGTTAATTTCCACACCTCAATAACTTCACCAAAAATCAAGGAATGGTAAAAATAACATAATAAAATTTTCACATCCCCCTTAATTTCAATTTCACAGCACTTGGCGGCATTGAATCCTTAACGGATATGTAAATCAAAAAAAAAATATGCGATAAATATAAGGATTGTAATTAAATTAGTATACAGGATGGGTTACTTTTTTTATTATGCCATTTGTATGTTTTTTCTTAAGAGGTTATTCAGTGTTTATTCTCTTCTTGTTTTTCTCGATTTAAGCCTTTGCATATAGTACTAATATCAGGTGCCTTAAACAACTTGAATTCATTTTTAGCCCATAATGCTAGTGATCGGTTTGTATGGTTCGCGGGTTAAGTCTTTTTTTCTCAGCCAGAATACTATACTGTTCAGCTGTCAAGCCAACGTTAGATTTGTTTACTGTCATTTTGTTTTAGTATATATAGAGCAGAAATATAGAAAGATGGAAAAAAATGAAAAAATGGAATAATATAATAGATAACTTATCTCTGCATCTCTTGGGGACTATATATAGCTTTTATTTTTTCAAAAAAAAAGTCATAGATATGCTCAAATAAAAAAAGAAATAGTTCCAAAAGTGCATTAAAAACGATCATATAGAAATAAGTTATTAATTAATACGTATTTTGATACATTAAAAGATACTGTATACAGTAGTAAGCTGGAGTATTCAATATATGCACATTCTTGGAAAAAATTTCATAGTATCCGTTAATTTTCACACCCCTTTATTTTCACAAAAAAATTGGGAAATGGCCCTATGAAATTAACGGGGACCCTCTGTATTTCTTTTGTGAAGATTTCAATTGAACTGCATCCACAGGCTGTCTTGTCTTATCTTATAATTATTACTAAACATTTTATCTTGATAAACGACTTATAAAACAAATCTTAATTTTACTATTTATTTATTATCACTCAATTTCTATAATTATATTTTTGTTTGTCGTACAGTGTAACAAGTTCAAAGTTAAAAAAAGAGTGGGGTGTCCGTAGCAATTCCCTTAGTACTAAATACCTCCTTCTTACATCCACGTATTAATATCTACAAAAGGCATTTATCATGATAAAAAAAAATCTGTAAATCTCTCTACATATTCATTGTTCATAATCTGACATTACTTAAAAAAGGGAACCTTATATATCATGTTTAAATTTTGAAAATAAATCATATACTGTATTTTTATTTTCTTATTATTATAAGTAACTATTACTTTTTCATTTCGTTTTGCTTGGTATATTAAGAGTGATTCAAAAGAAAGAAAGTTAAATTAGGTCAAAGAAAGAATGAATTTGATCAAGTTTGACTCGGCAACAAAAGTAATGATTACGGGATGTTATGTAATTGAAAGATTATTTCTACTTGTATAGGTAAGAAGAGAAGGAACATATTTCATATTCTTGTTGTCATGATACTTCTTTTCTCAGGTCATAATTCATTTGGCCTATTTATTTATTATTTCTATGTAACAGTTTTACTTTAAGTTATTGCTGTATACATACATAAACATTTATAGCATTACACAAGGTTCCCTATCACCAATCACTAAAGAAAAAAATATTTACCTCTTGAGTAACAAGATGCTATAATGTATCACGTACATGGGGAACATGAATTGGCTCATTTTTCCCGCTTTTGATCAACTATAAACATCTGGATGCCCTAAATTATACAAATTTCGATTCTATGTTATCATCCAGATCTTTCTAGTGAAATATATGTTTACACTGTCAATCTTCATCCTCCTTTTATCCCAACTCAAAAATCATGTATATATATATATATTTACTTGAAAAGCAGCATCACTTGTTAATATCTCTAGAGTTTAATTTATATTTTGTTCTTGTTGATAAAGAGATACAATTCTGGTCTAGAATATTCGAAATCCCTTTCATCTACCTAGAATGATTATTTAATCATAAAAGAAAAAGCAGATTATCTAATGACATCAATAATGATAATAATAATAATAATTCATTTTGTTAATAAGAAAAAAGAAACTTACGGTTAAATTTTGTTTCGATTTTTAATTATCAAAAGGTTGAAGAAGCCATTGTTGTCGTGTAGTTTTTGAATCTTTCTTATTTAAATAAATATACTTCCTTTTTTATACTATCAGATAAAAATAAACACGTATAAGATTTCTTTCAGTTTTTGTTGTTGTTGTTGATGCTGATGTATCCAATAACGCGAGATTTATTAAGAAGACTTTGATCATACGTCAATCCAAACAACATGTCTCATAATACTAAAGGCATTTTTAAAGAAGAGTCAAGTGTCTCTTCCGTCTGGTCTTTTGCAGCTCCTACTTCACAGCATCCAACTTCCCGTGATCCAAACACATATATGGTGTCCCCCCGGCGACCCATTCTTCGATTAGTAATGGCATTGATTGATGACAATTGCCGGCATGCGTTCACAGCATTAGCATTTGCCTTACTTGATATTCAGTTCTATACAATGGAAAAGAACATAAGTTAAATCCATCTTAAAACTATCTTGCATCATTACTATTAGCTCATCTATCTAATTTCCTACCCTTTTGCGACAATATCCGATCCAAGAAAAATAGTGTTTAAGAATCCGAACGGAAGATATTGTTGGTCTGTTTTTGGCATATTATCGATATTAAAAGAGCGGGATTTGAAAAAAAGATGAGCAATGTTTTGTAATTCTCTTTTTGATATTGTTCAATTTTATAATAGTTTCATGATGATGATAATGAACAATGGATAATGCTGATGTCGATAACGAAACACGATGATTTGTAATAGTTTCAATCATTATTACTAATACTAATAAGTCATATCTGTTGTTGTTGTTGTTGTTGTTGCTGTTCTTCTATCTTTATTCTTTTTTATGATATCAAAATCACCATGATTGATAATATCATCCACAAAGGGTTTTAAAACTTTAAGATATTGTACAAGTTTCGGTAATAATAAAGATGAGGATTCTTCTTTTTTATTTGCGCTGTTACTGTTTTTTTTCGAATGTATTGAGATGAATGATGTATCATTAGCTGAAACACGTATATGAAAAATCAATACTTTTAAAACTATCCATGATGAGGATGGTGATGACTGAACAACATTTTGAATGGGAAATACTTTACCTCTATTGTTTGAAATTCGAAAAGATAACGTCGTCTTTTTTCATCTTTTAAATTAACAGTACTACTGGCAGTATAAGAAGTTGATAATGATTTTATGATCGTATCAGATTATTAATATTTTGATTATTATTGTTATTGATATACATTACAATAAAAACATAAAGCATAATGATAAAGAAAAAGTATTTTAGAAAAAAAGAAAATCTATGATTAAAAAAAGACGTGTAATTCATTTACCAGTAATAATCTATATCATTAACACTTGTCTTAAAATACTTCTTTCTGAAGTTCTAATATAACTAATACCATGTCGACATATTTTGTATTTCAGTTATGTATTATTGTTGTTGTTGCAAATGACAGAAAGAAAGGGTGCAAGCTCAATCAATAAAAAAAAGAACACCTTATGCGGTCGTTTAAAAAAAAGTTGTAATGCTAGTTTATAAAAATGTAAGGTGAGTATGCATATTTCTTTAGTTTTCTTTCTTTTTTATTGCCTCTCTCTCCATATAAAAACTAGCATGACATTTTCTGATAATTTTCGAACAAGTTTCTTTTTTATTCGAGCTCGATCTCATTAAATAGAATAGATGTTTCTGGAGGTAAAATAATAAAGGATTCTTTTTTTTTTATTTCTTAATACGTTTAGAGATGATACGTAAAAAAAACCCTTCTCCTTCTTATTAACAATAAACTTAAATATTACATTAATTAGCATAACGCTACTATTATTACATGAGCTCAGGTTTAACGACATACTATAAAAAAGGGTGGGAGGGGAGAAAGAAAGAGAGCAGAAACACCTCTTTTAATATTATACTTGAGTTAATTGTGAAATCATCCATAAGAAAAAAAAAGACAAGCTGATTTATATAATATCTCATATATAACTTCTATGTTAGTTATGAATGCATGAAGATGGATCTTTGTTTAATACGTACGTAATAAGTAATCTGTACTTGGTATGTTTTTTTTAATTTGTTGATCTTATATGAAAAGGGAAGAAAACATATTAACCTGAAAATAAGGTTGTTGCGCTTGTTAACATTCCTGCAGGATACATTACACGTGTACGAAGAACTAATCTATTAAGATTTCCGCACACTGATGCAAATTGGGCTTCTTTGTTACTTCCCCATATTACTCTTGCATATAGCGGAAAAATGGTTGTAGATGAAACTATTGAATTGGTTAAAAATAGTACTTCTCAAACGATAACAATGCCCACAGGAGCAAACGATCACTGATGCTTTCCTGGAATTTTTTATTGTCATTATCATTATCAACTACTTCTACATATACATGATATCAGCTTCATCGTCATCAAAAAGAAGAAGAACATCACAATAAATCGCTATTCATTTTATCTACTTCAGTCTTATCCAAAACTTTCTTTACCTTCACGTTTCAACTCCTTCCCTACATCTTTGTGACATTTGAAGTTCATCAAATACCATATTGTGTATATAACCTTAACTTATTCAATATATTGATAATGATTATTGGATATAATCTAATACGTAATCGACTATCAAAACATACTTTTATTTTCTTGTTTTCCAAATTAGCCAAGTTCCATAAACATGCTGCTTATTGTTATAGCTAACTTAGAACAACCATGGTTCCATAAAGACAGTCATTTATTTTATTTGAATAGGGTCGTATTATACTTGGTATAAGCATCAAAATCGAGAAGTGTTTCAATTAAAGTGTCAAATGAAACTCTGAGTGAGATACTCAAATATATAATAAGAAAGGTTATTACTTTATCTTCTTTTTATTGGCACGGGTACATAATATGTCTAGGGCAAAAAAAAAACTTGTAATAGTATCAACCATTCTGTTCAGTTATACTAACTCGCCCATCAATAATATCAATTACTAGACTTACTTTTCTTTCTTTGAAGCATCGGAAAGATGTTGAAAGAAGTATGGAATTTGCAGGGCTGTAACTATACATAATATATATCACCCTTTGTATTAAAAGCTTAAGTTTTAGTTTGTAACATAAGATCGATCGTAGTTTATTATTATGTATCGCTTTATTTAAGTTATATGTATTATTTCAACACACTCCTTAACTGAATAGAATATAAATATAAGAAGTGATAAAACCTAAGGTGCATCCTGACTTAAACCATCATTTGTCCAAATTTGAGGTACTTTTAAATACGGCCAAGTAATAATACTACCACCATTGAGGCCGTCAAAATTTTACTGTGTAGTCTTATAGAAATTTATTATACGTATACTTTATATATAAACAAATAGAACCAGATTCCCGCAGAAAAATACTGGAGAAATAGCAGAAATATCAAATGGTACGTACTCTGAAAACTTAGCAACAAAGAAAAAGAAAAAGAAAAAGAGTAGGGTACTTCCTAATACTACACACATATATACTATCATCTCTTTTCACTTTCTTAATAAAAATGATGGATCATGTTATATGTTTATTTGGTTGCTATTCAGCAACAGCCTGGAAATTATTTGAATTTTTTTTGATACGTATAGATAACAGTATCTTAATCCAAGTAATATTTAGAAACAATTATTTTTCGAGTTTTATTATCTATCTTGTTTATTATTGAGACTTCCTCCCATAGTAAAATGGGATGGTAAAAATTAGTACGTAGCTATAATCAACAAGAACCTTATGTAACCATAATTCATCCGCTTTTATGAATTACACAGTGCTTATCCCTCTGTTGAAATACTGGGTTTACTTAGTAAAATATCATATTTTGACAGAACTTTGAAGTAACAAATCTTGATGGGAAAAATGTTTTTTTCTAAAAGCTGTTCCGTAACATCTCTTCAGAAAACTCTAATTAACATATATTACGGCTCAAAAAGCTTATAGCTTAATTTCTGACAATTTTTTGTCAATTTTTATTTCACCACATATTTTGACGGTTTAAGTCAGAATGCACCTTACTATTTTTTATAAAACGCTCGAGCATATGCGCAATTATTATCATGCTTGGAAAGAGAAAGATAACATTAGACAATCAATCTACAATAATAAAGAAAAGATTAATAAAGCGAGAGATGCTATTCACTCCTCAACACGAAAACGATCAGCTCCGTCACCAAAACAACGAACACCAATGAAACATATACGGATAGAACAAAACGTTCGAATACACCCTATACCGATACCATCTGCACCTTTTGCTCCTCATATTACTTCTCAACCAGTTAGTATTGCTTCACGAAACAACATACATTGCAATTTGGTTCCTTTGCACATACAGTCCATACATAATATCACAGGTAATCATAAAATCTTTTACTATAATGTAACTATAGAAGGATTAGTACAATCGCCACCCATACAACCTCATCCTCCGCACATTTATTCTCGTTAGCATATATACCAACAAGTTCATTTACAGCGTTCTTATCCACAACAAAATTATTTACAATACCAATACGTACACCCATCCACAGCAGCAAATTTATTCACAACAGCATCTTTCTCCTCAACAATTTTCTCCTTCTATTCAGCAACAAATTGTTCCGATCAATAGTAACATTTGGTACTGGTAATGCGAATTTAAGAGCTGGTTTGCCTAAATATCGTCAAAAATCAGTATGCTCTTTGTGTGGCCATACTAACTGCAATGGTAAATACAATCGTCGATTATGCAAAAACAATAATAACCAGTCATAAATATTTCAAGCACTTCTTTGCTACATCATATACAGAATTTTTCAAAAGAAGTTGACCATGGTGTTTTTGATTTCGCTCATGACATTTTTTAAATCGTATATGCTTCTTTTATAATCGCGAATGGTGTTTTCAAATTTCGAGATGAATACTTTTTTTAATCGTACATGGCGTTTTTGATTTCGAGGTAGACGTTTTTTTAATCGTATATGTTATTTTTGAATCCGCATTTGCTCTTTTTTTAATCGTAGATGGTGTTTTTTTATTTCGAGGTAGACATCATCAATATTCGTGGGAAATATTTTTTTTTCGATAGTGCAGGCATAATTTTTGGCTCGGATAACATGTCTGAGGCTGAGGGAATTAATTAATTAATTTTTCGGAGAAGTGCCCTGAAGCGAAGCTTCAGGGTACTTCTCCAATTTATTCTAAAACATATTTTTTTGGTACAAAATAATGAGAGATGTATTTACTTATAAAAAGAGATAATAAAGTAATTGAGAATATAAAATTATAACTAGAATATATATGATGTAGCAAAGAAGTGCTTGAAATATTTATGACTGGTTATTGTCATTTTTGCATAATCGACGATTATATTTACCATTGCAGTTAGTATGACCGCACAAGGAGCATGCTGATTTTTGGCGATATTTAGGCAAACCGGCTCTTAAATTCGTATTACTAGTATCAGTCATGTTATTATTGATTGGAACAATTTGTTGCTGAATAGAAGGAAAAACTTGTTGAGGAGGGTGTGGTTGAGAAAGATGTTGTTGTGAATAAATTTGCTGCTGTGGATGGGTGTATTGGTATTGTGAATCATTTTGTTGTGGATAAGAACGCGTTAAATGAACTGGTTGGTATATATGTTGATGAGAATAAATTTGTAGAGGTTGAGGTTGTATGAGTGGCAGTTGTACTAATCCTTCTATTTAGTTACATTAATAATATTGTTAGTGTCTGCAACTTATGTCATGTCATTTACATGCAGATAAAACCTCTCATTTGCGTTAAGCAACAAATATTTTAAAGTAATTATACAAGATAAAACTAAGCTAATGAAGGGTTTTATAATGAGAATTACTACATGGGCTACAAAAATTCAAAGTCAGACCACATGGGCTACAAAAATCATAAGGTATGTTAGTAACTTGTAGCCCATCTCGTCTAATTTTTTTGTAGCCCACCTCGTCTAATTTTTTGTAGCCCACCTCGTCTAATTTTTAATAATATCATATAGTTGATAATTTTCAAAATAAAATTTTTAAGATAATTAATTTCATTGTTGTTACTATGTTTTTACGCTATAACTACACTTTTATTATATTATTCTCTTCCCTAAGTGTATAGTAAAATTACTTTGTGCTACCTTTTCCCTTTTTGACAATTTTATTTTTCATACTTCTTGTAATGCGCATTGATTTCTGCTTGGTACTTATTATACCATATATTAATCAGTATTGTCAAGGTGTGCAGCAATATTAACATCATAATTTGTATGTATTATAATTACAATTATTGCTAAATCACGCAGCAATATTAGCATCATTATTCATATTTTGCTGTTACATCCCGTTTGGATCGTACTTAATAAAATAAAAAGAAGATAGAAGTAATTCTGAGTAAAAGACTCAAGGAATAAAGAAAGTTATACGTATCAAATAACTTATTCAACAAAAATAAAGGGGGTGGTTTTTTATAACCACAGCATATTCAATATGTCAAGGAGTTGGGAAAAGAGTTTATTTCAATAAAATGAACTAATTGTTGTTTTGCACAAAAGGGAAGAAACTATTCTTTTTATTATACTAATTATTTGATTATTTAATTTCTTACTCTGGTGGATCTCATTTCAGGTAAAAATGAATCTGGTTACAAATATAGATAAATTTCATTGGACAGATGTAACCACTTAATCCTTTAACATACTTCTGGTATTGATTTATTATAAAAAAAATGATAATGATAATCAATGAAAATATTTGTAATATAATAATGATGATTATGATAAGAGTAGAAAAAAAATATAGCTGTGATATTTTTTTTTAAAAAAAAAAAGAAATTATAAAAAAGAGGTGTACATAACAATGCATTATAATTACAATTATTGGCAAACCCCGCAGCAATATTAACATCATTATTCATATGCATGATGATAACAATTATACCAAATTGGCATCATTGTTCATATGCATTATGATCACAATTATTAAATTGTCATTGTCATTGTCAAAGTCGCAACGATACGTATTACTATTAACTGTTTGTTTTCTTTCTTGATTTATGGATATAAATATACTAATAGTATACTACCTGTCTAATATTATAGAGCGGCTATTATGGCGTAAGAGGCAAAGCAATCATAGTAAGTGCTTTACAACATGAGCTCGTCCATAAGTCAAGGATTACAAGAAGCGATACGCACCCGTTGGATGAATTAACATTTATCCAGACCATCCTTGTACCGGAGTGCAGCATTCTTTTAAATTAAGAAGATTTAAGCATCCCATCATATAAGAATGCATTCAACATTTTGATGAGCAGTCATGAATATGGTGTACATGTCTATCCAAATCCTGTAGAAGAAGACTACGATTATTAAATAGTGTAATGATCACTATAATCTATATCAATTATTTATCTCTGTTCCCTATTTCTTTCTTTTCTGAATTTTATTTATATCTTTATTTTATAATACATTGTGACTTTCCTAAAGGTAACCCTTTTTTTTCTCTTCTCTTCATACACAATAACACTATCAGTAGTATTAGTGTTTATTATTATCATTATTATTATTATACACAATATTATTGTTTTCTTTTATTATCACATGTTCTGATGACCATAATTTGACTGTACTTCGCTTTTGCATCTTTCCACAAAAGCTATTGAATATTTTTACCATTGCTAATCAATATAAATCCCACCATTTCTTTACCACCAAACCCATTTCTTCAGTTCTATTTTTACTTTTTAATAAAATATCTTTCATAAATCAATCTTCAGATGATTTCCCTTTTATAATTTTATCAAGACTTCCTCGTTTTCATGGATTCAGACGTAAAATTCCTGAATATTAGAACTCCCACATAAGCATTATCCATAATTATTTGATTTATTATAACCTTTATACTATTTTCTTGACATATGTAATTCATACCATTTTATATAACGAAGCTCTTTGTAATAACTATAAACGCTTCAATATTATCATTATCATTAGTATTTTTATTTACGTATTATTATTATTATTTTTATTATCAAATACAATCTATCTTATAATTGTAACCTTTTTCAATAATATTAATGCAGAAAAAGTGACAAAAAAGGGTCGAGAAGTGGATGATAAAAAAGATTAGACGAGGTGGGCTACAAAAAAATTAGACGAGGTGGGCTACAAAAAATTAGACGAGGTGGGCTACAAAAAATTAGACGAGATGGGCTACAGGATCTATATATGGCAAGCAGACGAGATGGGCTACAAGTTACTAACATACCTTATGATTTTTGTAGCCCATGTGGTCTGACTTTGAATTTTTGTAGCCCATGTAGTAATTCTCTTTATAATTACCTATATTATTATGTATTGACTGTATGTGCAAAGGAACCAAATTATAATGTATGTTGTTTCTTGAAGCAATGCTAACTGCCTGAGAACTGATAGAAGGAGCAAATGGTGTAGATGGTATCATTATAGGTTGTATTCGAACGTTTTGTTCTATCCGTATATGTTTCGTTGGTGTTGGTTGTTTTGGTGACGGAGCTGATCGTTTTCGTGTACGGGAGTGAATAGCATCTCTCACTTTATTAATCTCTTCTTTATTATTGTAGATTGATTGTCTAATGTTATCTTTCTCTTTCCAAGCATGATAATAATTACGCATATGCTCAAGTGTCTTATAAAAAATAGTACGACCGTCGATACTCTGAGACCAAATCTTGGCGAATGCTGTATAATCAATTGTTTTTGTTTTATGTTCGGGATAATGTTTGAGTAATAGTTCATTAAATAAAACTTCTTCTTCGGGAGTATGGACTGGTACAATTGCGTAAGCTGCTTTCTGTCGCATGGCAATAAATTTATACTGGGCACCTTTTGTTTGCAACGTTGATCTATTTATCATTAGCAAGGTAGCAATATTCAATGATGTTGACATATAGATGGTGTTTTTTTCTGGTAATGTAGATTCTCTAATTCCAAATGATTCCATTACACTTGATGGTAATCTAGATATACCAAATTCCTCTCCCGACGAAACAGCTGTAGTGCTTGCTGATGTACTAATGGTTCGTTATATGTAACAGATAATCCAAGTGAAATTTCTAAATCATTAATATGTTGAGTTATCCATGGGTCGTAGTGACCAACATGTACACGACCGTATCTATTTGCTGTCCCAACCTGTAAAGAATTTAAAATAAATGAACTCATTTTCATACTATTTTACGCATTAATATATTAACTACAATATATATTACAACATACATCAATATTATGCCTTAACCGATAATCAGCCAATGCAGCTTCCATAAGTTCAACACTCGCACCAAATGATCCAAATCTTCGAATCAAATTTTGGTGAATACCACCCTCTAAGGAATTCGTGCCACGACTACAGCGATAGAGAGTAAGACCATCCTTGTCAGTTCCCATAGAAAAGTAAAAAGGAACTCCTGGTGGATCTGAAACATGACCTAAATGGATAGTAGTGAGAATATTTTTGGCTTGTCTCCAATTATCATAATCAAATAACGGACGTCCTGTCCTGGCACACAAAAGAGGACCATATGTCTCAAACAATCTTTTTACTGCACTATACAGTACTTTTGGCGGCGGCACGACTCCTACAACAAATAGAAAAGTATGTTATTATATTTGATCCTATATACAAGCGTTTGCTTATACACATCTTCTCTAAGCTTTGAAACGTACGCCGAACTCTCCGGAATATCCAATCGGGACTTTCAGCAAGCTTTTTATTCCATGTTATCCCTTGTTTAATCAAAACGTTACTGATCAACTCCTTGTCACTATCATCAATAATAAAGAGGGTATGTTATATCAATCAAATATAATAAAATAAAAGAGACGTAAATAAGTCAACGAGACCCAAAAGAACAATAATTGAACTGAAGTTTATTAAAATAAAATATTATCTCTATTTATATGAATCTTATTATCAGTGGGATATATTGATATGTGTATACGTAAGATTTATATCTGTCATGGCCGTGTGAATTATGAATATAAGATTAATGATATTAAGATTAGACTTTGAGCGGTTGACGATATGATATATCTATGCAGCTATAACCTTATATCATTATAGAAGACGGACTTCTGTGCTCTTATAAATCATGGTCCAAATAGGGAAATACACGAATGTAGCAAAGCATAATTAAAGATACCTATACTTTAATAATTAGAATGACAAATAATTATCTTTATGAATAATATGTGTTGGATACAACAGGGTATCCCGAAAAGCCCTTTTGAAAATTTTGGATAAGCCATGCTTTTGAGAAATCTTTAGAATGTCCATTAAGTGGAAAACATCTTTTAAAATTCTTGAATGGGTGACTTCTTTCTGCTTCTGTTCTAGATGTTGGTGTCCCTGTTGATCCTGCAACTTATTGTTATTTGTTCTTTCCAACTCCAGAAATTGCTGTTGGCCGTATTCTTTGCTTAGTTCATCCACATTCATGGACATCACTTCATTATCTTTATTATCATCCCCATCGACATCAGTGCTATCTAATAGTTCATCTGTTTCTTCGTCAACGTCGTCAACGTTGATAATGTTGTTAGGGTATATGGACTCTGTATTTAAAAAATAATATTTATTAGTATACAATATATACAAATTTATACACTAACTTGTATTTTTTGTTAATATCTTTTATTCCTAAATATAAAATATTTACCGTCTTCTATTGTGCTTATTTGATTGTCTATTAATTCTGCCTGCACCGATATACATGGTTGTTCTATACTATTTGTAGATTCTTCTTGATCAACTTCCACTTTTCGATACGTACGAAGTTCATTAATGCGAACAATCATTTTAAATGGGGGTTTTCCAAAGTCTCTTAAGCATTTATTATGGGCTTTTACCATCGCACCTTTGATACAAACTTTTTTAACAGTTATAATAACTTCATTTTTCTTTAAGCCTTGACCATTCAAATCACTAGTTTGTTCTGCAATTTCACCATAAGCCGCAGCATCGTTAAGCCTTCCTCCTGGGTTATAGGAAATAGCTTGCTCTGAAAGTATTTTACAATATTGTAAGTGACAGTTCTTTCAATAAACTCCTGCTTATATTATAAATTGCTAAAATATTACCTGGGCATATTGGCTTCGAAATACTTGCTCCTATTACTCCATGACTTTTTACTTCCTGAAAAATTTTCAATGATACCCACGCATCCAGAGCAGCATAATTTATTTGCTCTTCAGAAAGCTGTGCCGAATCCCAGCTGCCAAGGCGTACCTCATCATCCTTTCTTAAAGTGCGATTCAGTACTGCTTCGCAAATCTTTTTCAGGCTCATTCGCCCATCCTTTATCACTCCTTGACTTCTGCAAAAACTACCAAGCTCATATCCGCCATTACATGGTGTTTTGAAATCACGTTTTGTCTTGTTCAGATCTCCATTAACACTACGACCAATTTTCATAATAGACTTGTTTTCCAAAAGCGCACACAACGATGGCGGCAATTGATTAAGAAGACTGACACAACATACCAAAGCAGTATGATCATCTGCAATTTGTATAGTGGCGACTTTTCCTTGGTGACCAGTACGTCTATCAACCAGCCATTCACAGTCATAGCCAATTGCTCTCTGATCATATATAGTCTTACCATCAATTATATGCGACTGTCCTTGTTCGAGAAAAATCCTGACACTGTCTTCAATCTGTTGATAGGTATAAATGCACTTGACAATGACTTGGTCCTTCGGTAGTTCTAAAACTGGAAAAATCTCTGGTTCAGATATTTGAGATGGTTCTTTTTCTGTAATTGGAATAACATCTTTTGAAAGTGATGGAAAAATGTTCTTGAGAAAGTTTTGTTCGCCAGTTACATTATCCGTAAAGAATATCTGAGGCTGTTGATAACCATACAATTCATAGGCATCTCTCATGGCTGTAAGAGCATATCGTAAATGTTCCATGGATTTGTTGGGCACAAGATATTGTAAACGGACTTCTTCGTACTCATTTAAGAGAGTATAAAGCGCAGCAAAAACAGGCTGCCCGTTTGCTTTATTCATAAGTTTAATAATTTTGAAAGTGTGGTCACCCTTAAGATAAATACCATCAAGACCTTGCATTTGTTTGTCCATAAGGTGCCGCATTTCGCCAATAAATGATGTATAGAATGATCGTAAGTACTGTGGTGATGGTAGGTGACCTGCATATTTAAGTCGATCATCAAATTGAGAGAATGAAACAATGGGTTTTTGTTCTAAAGTTGGATATTTACGTCGAAAAAAAATAGCTTGAAGATACTGTAGCCGACGTCTTGAATATTTTAACATATGCATTTCTCTAAGAATTTTGCTGAAACGCTTAGGTCCAACAGAATTTTGCACGCATGAGCGATAAAGATCACCAACTGGTTTTGACAGCCCACTACGATGGGTCATATAGCCAGGGTATTCACATTGAAGCATTTCGGGTAATTGACGGATAATTTCTGAATCATGGCTAACAAATGATTTCTTACACTTGGCACAATAATAACGGTAGCCCATTATGTAAAAACAACTATTGTTATTTATCATAATTGTAATCAGTAAAACATTCGAAAAATAAATAAATAAAACACGTTTTAAGTTATAAAATATTCATACCCATCATGATCAACAACTCGACGTGCGCATGGATCTTTTTGATATCCATTGTTCTTTAATTTTTCTTCCTTGTGAATAGGACATTTAAGCGTTATAAGATTTTTGATAGCATGTGGGGAAACCAAAGAAAAACCCGCGGCTTGTATAAATCTGTTGGATCGAGATTGTGCATTAAAACAAAAAATGGATCTTTGGGATATATCCAAAAGTGACCATCTCTGTACTCCTTTGGTGTATCCTGCTCCCTGAAACGTTTTTGAAGACCAAGCAAATAGTCTTGTATCACACCTAAGGTCTGTTCTTCTTCTTTCGCGTTCTCTTCGGGAATTGGTTCATGGTCGTATATATTATCATCCTCATTAGGCAACGGTGTGTTATCAATGTTCTCTTTGTCGCTATTTTCCATGAGTTTACTAAGTAGCATTAATTCTTCGACAGGTGGTGAGATAACGCGTTCTTCAGTCTCAATTGTTGACTGTATTGTGCCTGCAGATTCCGATTCATTTTGAATCTCTACATTTGGTTGCTGTAAATTTACATAGGGAGATTGATCGAGAGATTCGTTTTGAATTACATTTGATTCATCACGATCTGTAGCAGTAGGTTGCTCAACAGCACGCTGAAGCATGTTTTGTATGTTGAGTTGGTTAGGGTCACCCTTTCCACTTTTTTTGTTTTTTGGACGTCCTGCATTATGATTAGGTGAATTCTTAGTTCCTTTCGGTCTGCCAGGACCTTTTTCATTTAGAAGCAATGGTTTTTTTTGAGTTTGGTTTTTTGTTGGAATCATATTGAGTTATATTATATAGTAATAGGGGTCTTTTGACAAAGATGAAACGTTTATTATCATGCAGCAACTTAATGTGTAATTTAAAGCCAGAGTAGTTGCTAGTTATAAAGGCCACCAGCAAAAGTACCGCTGTACCTATTTTCTCAATTGTTACACACGTAGTCAAAGTGTATTTTCATTGGCAAACACAAATCGTCAAAACCTTTTTTTATTGGAAGCTCACGCCTCATTCATGTTATCCCCGCCAAAATTTCAGGGCTCGTCTATTTGCACCCCCCTCTTCCACATAAAAAAAAATCTTGCACCCCCCCTCTCAGGTCCGGCCCGGGATTCACCCCCCCTCTGCATAAATAAAAATTTATATATTAAAACGTAGATATGTCGTATATGATAGCATATATAGAAAGTAAATAACAGAAAATTGATATGAATAAGGACAATAATAACGGCAATCTACCATGCTGCAACATAAGTCATATATATATATAAAGAGAAATATGAATACATTATATAATACTTCTCTTTCAGAAAAACTATCTTCTTTTTAAAAAAAACTGTCATTCATACCAATGTCGAAATCTTCTAGCTCAATTCCTAATGAACTCCAAGAAACATGGGATGATTATAATGCTGCCAGAGATGCTTGTTTTAAATGGGGTAAAAAAAATGGAATCGCGCTATACACCGCCAGAAGCGATCTCTCAAGTAAAAGAAGAAAAATAGTTCTTGCTTGTAAACATTATGGCAAACCTGCCAATAGCGACGTTCATGAATATGAACAAAAAAACTCAAAGCCTAAAAGATTTGTTGTCAATGATAATGGTGAAGTTCTTAGAGCTATGGATTCAAGGGAACGAAGCACCGCGAAGCAAACTCACAACGTTTTGGATGTGAATTCAATATGGTTCTTCGACCATTGAGCGTGCATAGTCAGCAGTGGCGTATTGTGTCGTTTTTTGATGGAGAGCATAATCACAAAGTTGCACAAGAAATATCATCGTACTCCATGGCACATCGTCTTGATACAGAAGAAGAAGCCATTGTCATAAGCATGATCAAAAGTCATGCAATAAATAACTCGATCTGGTCATTCCTTGCCAGTAAAGGCAAGATCATTAATTCAAAAAAAGTAACAAACTTACGTCAAACGATATTTAACAATGATCCACAACATACAATGTTCAATTTGATCAAAAAATTAGAAGAGAAGGGATATGAAGTAGACTTTCAGTCAAAGAAAGAAGGTGAAAAGCTGTTTTTACTTTCTCTTTTTTTTGCGCATAATTCGGCTATTGCTTTAGCTTGCAAGTTTCCCGAGATTGTTGTTTTGGATGCGACGTACAAGACAAATAAGCATCGCTTACCTTTTGTAAATGTTGTTGGCACTGGTAATATTGGTTATCCACATTTGAAAACATTTTGCATTGCTGGTGGATGGGTATCCCAAGAAACAAATGAAACTTACGAATGGGTTATTCAGCGTCTCCAGAATATTGTTTGGCCATCGAATCAGTCTGCATTTCTGAAAACCTTTGTTACAGATAGTGAAGGTGCTTTGATAAAAGCCTTGGATAAAGTTTTTCCTAACTCAAAAAAATTGTTATGCAAAGTCCACCTACGTCGTAACTTCAAAACAAAATTGCAAAAACTTTTTGATATCAAGGATGATTACCAGGAGCTTGAAAAAGCAGTTAACTTTTTAATGACTGACAAATATCAGGACAAACTTGAAGATATGTGTGTGATTCCAGATGAAAAGTTTGAGGCTAAAGCATTGGTCAAGTATAATGAAATAGCCCAAAAAGCCAAAAATCCAGCTGAAGTTATCAAATATTTAAAAGAGTAAGTAAATCATAATAGAATATATTTATTAGTTACAACAATTAACTGACTCTTTATACTTCTAATAAAACAAAACAGAAAGCTAGAATTCCGTGAAAAATGGGTTGGACGTGATATTGCAAATATAGTTCATTTTGGCAATAATAGTACAAATCGTGTTGAAGGAGCTCATGCTGACCTAAAAAGGTCAATTCAATCATCCAGTGGAAATTTATTCTCTGTTTTTGAGCAAATCGATGAACACTATAGGTTGAAAGTAAGTATAAAACTTAAATACGATTCATTCGTTGCTATTACTTACGTGTATTTCTTCTGTAACCCAACAATAGAACGTAGCATGGAAACAGCAGCATGATAAAGAATACTTCACTGTTAATCCCCATATTCCTGAACCTCAAAAAGAACGCTTAGTAAATTTGGAGCGTAATATATCCAAATTTGCATTCTATGCCATCCGTGATGAGCTTAAGTACCGAAATATTTTGAAAACAAATATTTGTAGATGTGCTATTAAAGCTCATTACAATATCCCATGTTGTCATATGTTACCCACCACCGGAGCAATTCCGTTAAATTTGATTCCTAGACGTTGGCATCTTTACCCAGAAACAACTGCACCTGAAGGTAATTTTAATCATAACACCTTTTAGGATATTGATATTGAGAATTATATTTCAATTAACTTATGTAGAAAATACGAATATGAATGATGTGGATAATGTTCTTGCAATAACAGAATCGTATATTCCACCTAATGTTGAAGACCAAATTAATGATGAACTCGCACGTATTAACACCTTACTTCACAAATATACCGATCAAAAACAACGTAAAACTTTGCTACAACGATTACAGGCAATCAATGATGATCTTTTTGTGGATCTTGAAGACTTACAGCAGCCGAAAAATGCTCCAAAGAAAGGCAGAGGCAAAGATCAAGAAAAGCACAAAAAACGTGATTTAATTGCTTTAGAATATCAAGAACAAGAAAGTAAAAAAAAAGCAAAAACTAGTTTTGGTCATAAATCTGCTGAAATTTGGTATTTATTTATTTCTAATAATTGATACCATTTAACATATTATCTAATACATAATTAATTAAATTATAGGAAGGGGAAGTGTAAAGCCACAGATAACTTACAATTAAACTCATTATCACCATCATCCACTACTCCACCTCGTAAAACCAGCATTATGCCAAATATAAATATGGTAACCAATAACCTGATCCCTCACCTTGAAGTAGACGAAGTGTATAATCCAATTGGAGATGGAAACTGTGGATTTAGAGCATTGGCAGTTGAACTATTTGGTGACGAAAGAAAATATCTCGATATAAAAGATGCAATGCTGAGACATTATTTGACAAATATTGGCGGTATCTATAAAAGTTATGATCAACATCGTATTAAAGGAATCCTCAATCCACATAGCAATGAATGGTTTTGCGTTCCCGAATGTGCTCAGATTGCTTCTGACACATTCAAAGCTCCAATCGCATTCTACGGCTTTGAATCCAATACATTTTTTCCTCTCCAACTTACCCCATTCGAATCAAAGCGCACACATCCAATAGCACTGCATCTTAATCATGCTCATATTATTCTTGTAAAAATCAAACATGACGCGTGTATTTAATGGCCCGAACTCTATTATGAAAACCGAGGAAGAAAAAGAGAGGTATTAACTGTTGATCCGTGGTACCCATTATTCAAAGATGTGTTCGATCGGTCCATCCGAATTTATAGTGAGGTCTCCCTTCCTGGCGATGCTGATGTTCAATCTATTTGTTCTTCTGATCCCGAAACACTCGATTTAACTAATTAATTATTTTTCTCAACTATTTTTTTTTGTAATGTCTCTTTCTTCTCTTTTCCTGTTTTACCTTTCCTTTCTTGGTTCCATATAAAGATATAAAATAAGAAAAAACCAATGCGTAGATTATTTTCAAAAAGACTTTTTTATTTTTGCAGAGGGGGGGTGCAAGAAGATTTTTTTTTATGTGGAAGAGGGGGAGTGCAAATAGACAAGCCCAAATTTCATGACAGCCAACTCGAATAAAAAAGTAAACCTATCGAAAATTAAAACACACAAACGCGAAAAATTATGCCTGCACTATCGAAAAAAAAATATTTCCTACGAATATTGATGATGTATACCTCGAAGTAAAAAAACAGCATCTACGATTAAAAAAAGAGCAAATGCGGATTCAAAAATAATATATACGATTAAAAAAAATGTCTACCTCGAAATCAAAAACACCATTGAGAGATGTTTTAACTTATATAAAATGTAAAATGGTTAGGTTGAAATAAGGTTTTCCAAGGAATGTAAAATTTTAAATTAAATAGAGAATGTTAAAAAAAGAATAAAATTTGTAACTACAAAGAAAGCACAAATAAGAGCAATCTTAGATAGACATATAATAGCCAATAATCTAAAGTATCCTATAGGAACAAAAGATTTTTAAACTATGCCTTTATTAATTACAGCTAAATTCTTAAAATAAGATTAAAAAAAATCAAAACCTACTATTTTAAAAAAAAACTTAAGATTTGAAAAATGTTAGTCATTTTAAAAATTTTCCTATAATTTATAAACTTTTTTATTTTAATTTATACTGAATCGTTTCTCATTTGTGAATATTGTCATATGGATGGGAAATATGGATAAAATAAGGTAAGATAAAATGAATAGAGATAGAAATGGATAACAAAGATAAGTCTTGTGAAAATCGATTAAGTCTTTTATTATAAATAAAGTATCAAGATAAAGAGATCAAGATTATTTATATTATTAATTTTAAGTCTATTTACATTCTTTGGTATATAATTTCCCTATCCTACGATGATGGGTTCACTTGTTGTTTTAGTTTCAGTATATTGATATATGATATGTTTTATATTATTATTATTATTGGTATATGATTGTGATTGGTATATTATTATTGTTATATGTTTCATTTGGTATGATTTGCTTAATATGGTATAATAGAGAAGTAACCGATATTATTATGTTTGAGTTAGATCGATGTATATTATTATTATTTACTTTTGATGGTGGGTAGGAATATCACAAATATAAAGAACGCCATGTACAATTAAAAAAAATATTCATCTCGAAATTTAAAAACACCATTCGCGATTATAAAAGAAGCATATACGATTTAAAAAATGTCATGAGCGAAATCAAAAACACTATGGTCAACTTCTTTTGAAAAATCCTGTAGCTTGTCAGTCAATGTGAAGTTGTTGGTCCAGAATTTCGAGATGTTGATTGATGGCAAGTACTTCTTATTGTTGAGTCTGGATTATATGTTCAAGTTGTGTGTGTTGTTGCAGTGGAATAAATGTAAGGGTTCTGTGATGGCGGTGATGCTATTGGGAATTTCGAGACAATGGTTAACTTGAGCTTGGCATCCTCCATTAGCATACGTTATGAGGTCATGGTAATTATTACATAACTGGTGATAATAGAGACGAAGTTGATCTTTATCAAAAAAATCAGGTTCAACAGACATGGGGGCTACGCTGGGTCATGTGGTCGCAGTATGAGCAGCAATCTGGTCTGGATGATATGGCGTTCGAGGAACCGGTTGTTGGAAGGCACTTGGTTGAGTCAGAGGCGCTGCAGGAGCAGTGGACTGGGACCGTCCTTAGAGAGGAGACAGCGGAGCAGTGAGAGGTAACTGTGCCATATGTGCGATAGTAGAAAGTGTTTCGGAAACGGCTTGATCAGAAATAACAGGATTGATGTTATTGGCAGCCTGGGATGTGGAAGATTGGGGGTATTTGTGTCAGACATGGTTTGTTTTTAGCTTCTCCACCAAATGTAAGATGTAGCTCGGACAATAAATAAACAGAAAATAGAAATGGATATTGAATAGTAAAATAATAATATATCGAGTCCTTTATTTATAATCAAGAGAGAGGGTTTTTATAGTTTTTAAGAGTATTGATAATGGTAATATTATTTTTATATTTTCACATGAAGGCTTATTTTATATCTTGTATATTTCTTATATCTTGTGTAATTATTAATCTTGTTAATCGTGATGTGATTGGTCAGTGTCTGTTTGTGGTATTTATGGATATGAATTTAACAGGAAAATAAGGTAAGTATAAAAAATGATAGCAGAATAAGTCTTGTGAGAATCTTTCAGGTGTTTTATTATATGAAAATAATATTAAGATAAAAAGATGTATATTAATTATTTCTATTACAAGTAAGTTTTATATATATATATGTTTTAGATGTGTATTTTCCTATATTTGTAGATAATGTTATATGATGTTAAATTGTGTATTATGTGATTGTGAATAAATATATTATGTTTGATTATTATATTTGTATATTGTATATAAAGTGTTATTGTGGTAGAATTATTATTTGTGTATTTAGAAAGCAACCGATGTAAGATTATTCTATTGTTTTTTACATATAGTTTATATTTTAATTATCTGAGATGAAGGATTGACATGTGCCATACGACATCACCCCCTCTCAGGTTGCTTCCATATTTGTTTTTATTTGTTTATTTTGTTTT
>JAIWNF010000115.1:0-56516 GCA_025093555.1 Circinella umbellata | reverse complement strand
GCCACAATCACCAGAAAATGATGAAGGTATCAGGCTTCAAGATCCTGCTATCCTTGAACCAATCAATTCTCGCTGACGTTTAGTCAAGCACAATGGATTTCCTTCCTTCCCATACTCTCCACACATAATTCGCCAAAGTTGCTTTCCAATTCCCAGGCCAAGTAAATGCATAGGGTCCATAGGAAAAAATGTAGCACCATGAAAAGTTGGAAGATGAGAAAACAAACAAACCTTCTTTTGTCCAAGGTCCTTGTCTTCGGTTTGATACATCGTAGATAAGCGGATTGTTGGTTTGGGCCGTACTTGTTCAAGATCAACACTTTCTATCCCTTCAAAATCCGAAGTATCATCTTGGTGCTGGTCATATGATTCGTCTTCAGTATCCTCATCCTCTTGAACAATATTTTCCTCCGTAGACATCTTAGATCTATTGTTCTTTATTAACCCTTTCAGCTCCTTGAGAGTCATGTCATTAGGGGAAATCACTCGATTTTTAATAAAAGACCCCTCGTATTGTACAAAAGCGACAACCATGATAATGTTGGTGCCCAGCATGCCCAGCAAGCTTTGCCACTGCTGGTATATTCCCACCAATAAAAAGTAGATGTGCTTTGATATTGATATCATCGCCATCGATATTTACCATAATCCCGTTTCGATAAAGATCATTGAGTTCCTCCAGAATCGGTTCAAGAAAGGTTGAAATCTCTGCAGGCTTCTTGGGACCAGGAGCAATGCATGGTTGCAACATGTAGCAATCTTTCATCCGAATGTTTGGGGGAAATTTGTGGATGACTACATGAACAAGTGTCATTGAATGTGTTCCATGCTTGAAAGTTTGAAAATCGTCAGTAAAAAGAGATATGGATAGGTCGAGATCTTTCTTGAACCGAGTTTCTTTAAGATCTTTGTAAACACCACCATAAAAATATCTGTCATAAGATCGCTTGACAATGTTTGGCGTGTTGATCGGTAGTGCAACAAGTCACATGTATTACTCTCGTTAAGAAACAGTGTAAGTTGTTCTTTAAGAGGAAGATATTTCATTGTTGTAACTGGTGTTACGCCGTCTTCGCGATATTTTGGTTCCTTGCAATGATTACAGAATTCGGAAGTGTCATCGTCCTTGTGCAACATACATCCGCGCTGACAGACATGAAATTCCTTTGGCTGAACAGGATAAGAGGAGCGTAAAGCATTTCTCGACCGAAAGTATGAAAGTAATGGTGGTAGTCTTCCATCAATGTACTTGTTTACACGGTTGACAATCTCGTCAAAAAGTTGTCTTGACGCTCCATATTTCACAGCAGATGCATAAATATCAATGCTGGCAGCGACATGGTCCTCCTCGATGTATGGGACATCGCGTATTTCAGCAGGGTCTACAATTTTAGTTGCGAATGTAGATAGGATTTCAGTGCTGGGATATGATAGGCCAGTATGAGATGATGATGAAGTCATTGTGAAAGTCGATGGTTGCTGCACTGTGGTGCCTTCGTGTTGGGTATGTGATTGTTCCTGGTGAATAAATTCATCTTCAGGGGAATAGTTGATACTTCCAAAATCCATATAATCAACGTAGTCATCTTGAGATCCCTGGTCATAATAATAATTCTTATCTTCTACATCAGTATTTGCATCCTAAATAAAAGTATACAATAGTAAAAGAATGTTCAGATCCGTGGTATTTCACACATGGCTGCAAAAAAAAAAATAACGTTGATAATAATACCTTTTCTGGGCTATTATCCTCAAGGTTGGAAAACCTGTTGTGACAGTTTCATGATCGATTACCATTCGAGATGAAGCACTCTATTTTATATATAGACGTACATTAGTATATTAGTGTAATCGCTTCCAGGTTATAAACTTTCTAAGCTAATTACTATTTATTGAAATTACAATGGTACGATCGATCGGGAATGCTACTGGATCAGTTGTCGCGCGCACTCTTTCAATTTTTGCAGTGATGCACTCTGAAAGATGTTCTCGAACCTCTTCACGAGTACCAACCATTGTCCAACGACAATGAGGGCAGTTTAATTGAACGTTACGAGTTGTCATTTTCTTTTTTTTTTAAAAAAAAAAAAAAAAAAAAAAAAAACTGTGAGGAGAAAGAGGTCCAGACTTTTTTTTTGTGGCCAACGTCGCTTGCTGAATTAAAAATAAATCGCCAATGCACTTTTTTTACTTCTCTTTACAAAATATACTCATATTCCAGAGAACATACAAGATGTCTCAATCCAATGATCTATCAATTCAACTATTTACTACGTTTATAACTGCTATGAATGAATCTAAGGCTCTTGCCGTTGACGAATCGTTGAAGCAGCAAACACTCATTTGTAACCTACAAGCTACTATCAATGAAAGACTGGAACAGATTGAAAACCGTGTCAGCATAATACAAGATAGTTTGACCGAAATGCGCATGGATTTGGAAGAGATTACTTCTGAAAAAAATGCTGTAATGTTTGAAAATCTTCCTCACTATCCACGGGCAAATACAGACGACAATACTTTACTCAATGTTGAGTTTTCACGAGATGTTCAACACCCAGTTAATGCCAAAGGCTCTCCACAACAATTCTCATGGGAATTGTATGATACCATAGGCCAAAAAGTATTAAAACAACAATGGCGTAACTCATATCTTAGAACTTTCAAGAAGAATGTTGTTCCATTTGCTGATACTCTTGCTATGAATATGCGCGCCAAATACGATTTAGAAGCAACAACTACCTGGTCCGATCTTAACCACATGCAGCAGCGTCAAGCAATGCTTCTTTCGGAGGAATCTGTGAAGGACGAGTTTCCTCTGCGAGCATGCGAGGGTAATTGGGGAGCCCGATTGCTCATGGTACACGCTTTTCAACGCACCAAGAAAGGTAATTGTGTTATTTCAATTATTAAAATAGATTATATACACCAATTGTGAGACAACACCAATCGACTAATTATATAGAAATGGTAATCAATCAAGACACTACTACAAATAACATAAGGTACTTTATATTTTTATTAAGACAATGAGAGCAAGTAGAGTGTGGTAGCAATACTAATTGTATCTTATTGTATACTAGAACAATTACGACTCAAAGGTAATGTTTTTTTTTCAGTATATGGATTTTATATAAAAAAAAAAAAGATAGGAAATAACATTATCTATTCCATGATTGGTAGTACAAATGAAATAACACAAGAGGGGTAAGACAATATGAACAGAATATGGGGAAACGTTTAAAAAAAACTAACTTTTTGTAGTTAGAATAACCTTGGCGTAGACATTGATCAAGATGAAGTTGCAAGGTAGGCTCTTCCCTCAAATTCAAAATACAACAAATGTTTATAAAAATGCAAAATGTATCAACTAACTCATTTATGTAAGCGGTAGTTCGTATGATGCTGGTGTCGATTGCGATGCACATGATCAAGCTGTGGAATCAAACGAGCCAGTTGAAACCATTGGATATTTAGGACTTCTTGAAGATGAAAAACTTTGTGAAAGTTTATATTGTTTTGACGATGAAGATGACAGGCTTCCAAAAGCATCTCATGGACACAATGATGATTATGGTTATAAACAGCTAGATCTTGATGCAGACTTAACAAGTGATGATGATGACGATGAATGTTTACCATTAATGTTGAATCGACAAACTAAGAAAGGGAAAAAAGTATTGTTTGCGCCATTAGCTGCACCACAATCAAGATCAACCATCCAAACGAGTGACCACAAACAATTACCATCAAACATGGAAAATTCTCGAACAAGCACTAGTCAACAAGTAGCCGCACCACATGAAATACAAAGTATGTTGTCTGATGTACAAAACAGACGATCCATGAGTGCAACAAGGATGAGTGATAGCCTCAAAGGTATCTTTTAGTAAATAAATACTTCTATTGCTCAAATAAATTGGCGCTAACTTACAAAAAACATCCAATAGTAACTGCACCTAAAAGCACACGAGTAAACGGATCACAAAGGGACAATCATGCCCAACCCGCACGAAAACGAGGACGCCCAAGGAAAAATGTTACACTGTTAGCACAAGATTGAAAACTAATGCTGTTGTTATTTGTTTGTTAAGAAGAGAATGTGAGTGTTAGTTCAACATTATCTTAACTACACGTTGTCCGGATGTGAGAAATGTATTTCAAATCGTATCGTAGTTAGTTTCATATGAATAATTAAATAAATCTCATTTTTTAATGTTTACGCATAATAAAATATTCAAAAAATATTCAAAAAATATTCAAAAAATATTCAAAAAATATTCAAAAAAATATTTAGAAAATATTCAGGAAATATTCAGATTTCGTGCATTTTGAATATTTGAATATTTGAATATTTTTTAAATATTTTTCGAATATTCTTTTTCTAATGTGTATACTAATCCAAGCGATAGTGAAGATGATGACAAGGATTCTGCTATTATCGACGCATCCAATATTGACGATCCCATAATCCAACCAACAAACAACTCTATGTCAGAACAAGGAACCCAGCCAACCAACTTGCAATACAACGATCCTTGGGAAAAGGAAACCCCCCTTGTCACCAATGAACCTATCACTGAAAAAATCCAAGCAATGCCTCAACTGCAAAGTTATGAACAAAAAAGTTATGAGCTTTTCTGCTGGCACAAGATAACAATGTTAGCCGTGATTCCTATGATGAGCTCGTTTCGCTATTTAACAAGTAGATTAATCAAGATGATTTTGGTAAGCATTCAGTTCAAAAGAGTAATCATTCAACTGTGTGATTAATATTTTACTAATAACTGATAGTGTACAAAATCATATTTTAGATAAAAACCATTGCTCTCGCCTAAAACATCCGAAAACAGATTGGGTAAAATATTCCAACTTGATGAAAGAGTATACCGGATATGCCCAAAACGCTGCCGTTTGTTTCCTCAAGGTTCAAATGATGAGTGTAGCTGTGGTGAACAACAATTCAAGAGTAACGGAAAACCAGTTGAAACCATGTCTTATTTTCCTCTTGCTTGACAGTTGTCAAACCTTATCGCAGATATGGCAACGCGCGAGATGATACAAGATCTTCATGAACCAGAACCTGGACAAATGAACGACATTTTTGATGGATCAATATACAAGAAATTCAAATTGACAATATTCCAAAATGAACAAGACACCATAGCAATTTCATTGTTTGTCGATGGATTTGCACCATTCAAAGGAGGAGAAGCAAAGATGACAATAGTACATGTCGTACTTTTACGCCTGCCACCAATGGAATGGTAAGATATTATTATTACTACTATCTTTGTTACTATATCTTCAACAATCCATTTACTTATCTTTATTCGCAGTTACCGCACAAAAAATATGCTCCAGGTTGCGATTATACCAGGAGATCATAACAGCGATCTGTTTTCGTTTTTGACACCACTATTGAATGAACTCCGTATTTTTGAAGATGAAGGGTTGAAGATCATTTGTGAAGATGGGTCGTTCAACTTTAAAATACATCTACTACTTGCATCTGGTAATACTATTGGTGTTCACGAGCTTATGCATCATAAAAGTCATAATTCCGAATATGGTTGCCATCAATGTCGGATTCAAAAATAAGGGAGATTAGTCCAGTGGGTAAAGGATATGGCCGTTATTACACAGGGACAATAAACATGTCTACCGCAAGAAGGGATGAAGAGTTAAAGGATGGCGCTGAGGTATTAAATCAATATTTTTTTTATATTCCGTATCATTATATTCACTGTATACATTCCACTCATTTTTTAATTGATTTACCTTTAGGATTTTAGTATTGTCAAAAAGAACGAATTTGCAATGTTGAAGTCCTTTCATGGATACTCGTTCTTCGGTCTTGATGAACTTCATTTAATTGGTGCAAATGTTACAAGACGTATCTAGGACATGATATCGGGTCAATATGGCGAGTTAAATACAACCATCAAACTGCATTCCAGTGTGTGCTCAGCCATTGGTAAAGCGATCAAGGAATCCAATGCAACAATACCATCCAGTGTAACCCTTACATAAACAACTTTTCTTATTTTCTATTTTTATACACGAATATTCAGAATAATTATTCATATAAGAATATTTTCATTTCTATTAAGGTGTATCCTGACTTAAACCATCATTTGTCCAAAATTGAGATATTTTCAAATACCACCGGGTAATAATATTGCCACCAATGAGACTGTCTTAATATGGACAAGCCTAGAAATTTATTATTATAATAAAAAAAAAAGAATGAATAAGAGAGAGAGAGAGAGAGAGAGAGAGATCTAGTCATTTTTGCCAATTCTATGATGAGAATAGTATCTTCGAGATGTAAATTTTTCAACAAGTTTAAATGCTTCGGTTACATTATTCATATCATATCGTTTATATATTTAAGCAACTCTGGCATGCTTCTCGTTTCTGGTTTGGTGTTTTTCAACCATTGAATTGCTGATGTTTTAACATCTTTATCACTTAAGAGCGAAAGGCGTTTTATATGTTTTCCTTGCTGATGAGGTGAAATTTTACCAAAACGCAGATATTCTTTGGCATAGGATCTAATTGCCCTAGCATGATAATGCTCAGAAGGAATAATCTATGCAGTTGTAGCTGCTACTTGAGACGCTTCTACTGCTCCTTTGCCTCCGATAACTTCTTTAAAATATGCATGAACACCAATATGCTTTCTCAGTTCGTAATCATGCATAGCTCGTTCACCATTTTCTTTTGCATTCATAATTGGTAAAACAATTGGGGTCAATTTGTCATATGCCTCTTTTATTGTCACAGAATATGAAAAATCTTCCAAGACTTCCTCCTCAAAACTGGTCAGATGGTGTTGTTAGTTATTAACAGAGGATAGTGCTGGTACTGGTGAGAAAAATGCACTGATTTCTATGCTGCCTTTCTTTTTCTCATTTGCTTGCTTTTCATGGTAATACTTGACAGTTCTACTATTTCCCCAGTATTCTCCGTGAGAGCCTGCTTCTAGTTCTTTATTATATTTGATAGGAATAGGAGAGGTGAGTGTAATTTCAACTGATTGCAATTCAGTAAGAACCTCGAAATCGTTTGAATTTTCTTCAGTAACATTGACATCCTCCTCAATGCGAGCAACCTTTTGGAAACGATTATATTTTGAGTCTTTTTGTTGTTCTCGTGCGCGTTTCTGTCTTTTATTGAGACCTCCCATAGTTGTGATATAATAATAAAAAGAGTAACTAGTGCAGTAACAAGTAAGAGCTCTAATCAAAAGTAAAGACTTTGTGTAACCATGAGTCATACTCTGCTACACAATACTTATCCCTTTGTTCAAAAAATAAGGTTACTTAGTAAAATACCATATTTTGACAAAACTTTGAAGTGACAAATCTCGACGAAAAATGTTTTTTTCTAGAAACTGATCCGTAACATTTCTTCAGAATACTTCAATTAACATATATTACGGCTCAAAATGTTTATAGCTTCATTTCTGACTAGGGATCCTCATGAGAACCGAAGAACCGGAACCGAACCGGAACCGAACCGAGAAAAGTCGAGACGGTTCTATGGAAGGAACCGACCGGAACCGACTCGGTTCTCCATGGAAAGAACCGAGAACCGACATTATAATTTAGCAGATGTGTGATTCCTGACATTATGGTTGAGAAAACATTAATTGCAAAATAAAACATAATTATAAATAGCGTGGAATTCTTTTATATAAAGTGTAAGCTGTTAAATAAGAGAAGCGTACGGATTTTATTGAATATGTATTGGAAAAAAAAGTATAGCAATAATAGTAAAGATAATAGTAATGGAAAAAAATAATAATGGAAAGAATAATAATGGAAAGAATAATAATAAAAAGAATAATAATAATAAAGAAAGGGAAAGAGCAATGAAAAATAGTATAATAAAAAGAGGTTACTCGTCGGAATTAAAAGAAGTCCAAGAATCTAAAAGCATTAGTCTTTGTATGGTCTCTGGTGACAAACGGTTGCGTGTATAAGGTAAAAGGAGTCGCGTTTGCGAAAAACAGCGCTCAGAAGGAGTGGAGGTTACTGGTACTGCGAAATATTGGGCAGCCATACGCGCCAAATTAGGCCACTGTGACTGGGCCTCCCAGTATAAAAATTCCGGTGCCTTTTGACCTTTCTTTCGGAGCATTGGCACACGCAATCGTTCTTGAAGATAATCGTCAAGTTCGTCATGTTCATCGCTTGTATTATACAAACTATATAACCGTCGCAATTCTTCGTTCGCTTCAGACTCCATTGTTACAGATTTGGGGAAATCTGCCCAAGCATCCCTAACCATCCTTTGGCTCATGTTCTGGTATTCCTCTTCCCAACCACTGGTACGCCACCAAGTAAACTTCATATGTGGATCAAGGGCCGTTGCAACTGCATATATATGTGTATTATCAACCTTACAATAATATCTTTGCAGCTTTTGTAATCCATGTCTTGCTGCTCTCTTGAGTTCGGCTGGATAATTACTACTTTCGACATCTTCTAAGGAATCCATTATCAAATTATAATGAACGATGGCGGTATTGATTGTCGCGTGGCTTTGACTTGCTGATAACTCAATGGTTGTCTCCCAGAACTTGAGGAGCATGGACTTGACCTGGGAAATGTGGGTCCATTCAAGATCACTCAGCTGGAACTCGTGCAATTCGGTATTTGTAGAACACACACTATTATATGGGACTTGTAACAAGGATGCTCGTGTCAACATTTGGTAAGTGGAGTTCCATCGTGTTGGTACATCGAGTGACAGCTTGAGTTTTGTTGCGCAATGTATTTCTTGTGCGCGCATAAATCTCTCTGTACGTTGTGGTGAGGACCTATATTTATTGTGATATTGGATGTTTATGAGTATTTTCTGATAATAACAACTTTTTTGCAAAAAAAAAAAATAGTGTTTATCATACCGTATTTTTGTTATGCCTTTTCGAAGCTTAATAAGTGAGCTCATCACTTGTCGTTCGCCATTGTCCCCAAAACGATCGTGCTCGTTTGCTCTTTCTGAATCGTCGTTATTTTCTTGCTCGACATATGATTCATTCATACCCCACTTCAAAATATCTTGAACGGCTAAATTTAACACATGTCCAAGACACGGTATATGATGGCTTCTTGTACGAAACGGCCTATAGATTGGTATATTTATATTAGTGTCATGTTGATATATTTTGATATATTGTATAATGTTTAACCTACCATCCTTTTTCTTCAGCATATTTTTCTACTTCCAGGGCCATTCTTCTCATGTTGGATGCGTTGTCAGTCGTAATTGTGAATAACTTGGGACCTAGGTTGAAATCGTTGATAATTTCCAAGAATGCTGCTGCCAAATTCTCTGCCGAATGAGGACCATTCAATGGCTGGAAACCGAGAATTACTTCTTGCATCGTCCAAGTAGAAGTTGATATCCAATGACCGGTGACCGCGAGGAAAGCATCATTATATGGACTAGTCCAACCATCAAGTGTACAAGAAATTACAGGAAGGGAATCTAGCAAGTTGCGCAGTTTTTTTTTGTAAAAGTCATACTCTTCTTTGGTCTGAAGGTAAAATAAAATATAATGTGTTAGTTTGTTAAATATAATGACAAAACAAAAAAAGGGGTGGGGAGAACTAATATTTTACCTTTCTTGTAATGGTGTCTGTACTTGGAAGTTTTACCATTTCCATTGCTGTTGCTGATTGCGCAATGTTCAAGAGCTCTTGTAAATCGTCATTCTCGGCCATTGTAAAAGGAAGTTTGGTTTTAACAATGAATTTGATAAATGTCTTTATAAAATCATCAGCTGTAAAAACTCGGGGACGTTTTGCTTGGACGAACAAATCCATCGGACCTCCAGAACGCTTAGCACCTGTATGTGGGCCATTATCTGCTGTTATTTGATGCTTGTTATGCAAATGCTTGACTAAACCAGAAGTAGAGGAATCCTTCGAAGCAAAAGAGCGGTTACAAGTATTCACCAAGCACTTAATTCGAGGGGCACCTTTATCATCAGTAAAACGTTGGCCGTATCCATATTTAAATATAAAACTAGTTTCCTTGACGGATGAATCGTGTTGGGATCCAGATACGACACTCGAAACGGACTCAGTGTCATTATCATCAATAGTACTTGATTGATCACGATCGATAGACATGGCAGAAGCTTGACGGGAAAAACTTGGGGTTGGAGATGAAACAATGGGAGAGTTTGAATATGGCGTTGGGTTGAACTAATGAAAAGAAATATAACAAAAGGATAAGAAGGACAATATGGTTACAAATGTTCTTTGTGATTTTATAGCTCGATACTTTTGTATAATCAATGCTTATTTTACCTCATCGTGAAGAGCACCAAGAGGATTTCTGGATGAAGAACCGGTTTGGAATGGCATCGCTGAAAAGTAAATTGAAGGTAGTTGTAAGTAAAAAAAAATTAACTTTCGTTGAAATATATCTGGGGAGGGAGATAACGCCGTAGCCAAATAAAATAGAATAACGAAGAAAAATAATAAAGGATAACGTAAAATGTTTTTTTATCTAATGATTATGATGGGTATTTATATGCTTTCTAAAACTACTGCGGAATATAATATGTAATGGTAATACTGATAATAATAATAATGATAATTATGATTAGCATTAATTTTGACAATGATGACTATGATGTAATTGCCAAGCAATAATTATTACAAAGCGCAAGAAGTATTGAGGATAATTATAAATAGTCGGAAGGAGTGTCTAAAAAGGAAATTATTTAAGAATACAGTGTTTTGCGTTTAAAAATATAAAAATTGGGAGGGTCAAATATAATTTTTAGTTTTGCCAATATAAATTTCTTTTCAACAATGAAATTTCTTAATAATCAGTACAATTTTTTGATGGTCAGTATGATTATTAAGCACTGAAAAATTGACATTGAACAACCAAAATTTATACCAACCATCAAAAAATTTCATCGATAGGTTTTTTTTTATATTAGCGAAACTAAAAATTATATTGGGCCCTTCCAATTTTTATATTTTTAAACGCAAAACACTGTAATCATAAGAAATCTCCAAAAAGGAAATCAAATTTTACAATGACACTATACCTTCCAAAAAAAAAACTATCTTGATAATGCTAACTACTAGTGCATATTGCCTAAAATAATTATTGACCGAAAACTCTTCATCAATGGGAAACTGATCTTTCTAGCATAATAAGCACAAAAGATATTTCACTGAAATAGTTTTTTTTTGCCAAGCTGGAACGGAAATCCAAAATGGATAACCCTGCAAGTAGCAACTATTTTTTTTTCTTATTTCTTTTTTTACTTTTACAGATGTAACAACAATATTTTTTCCCTTTCAATTAACACGGCCATTATTTTCTTTTAGGCAAAAGGCAATTACTTTTATTGGACCAACAACACTATTTTCTACCTTTCATTACTACGACCATGAATATATCTAAAGAAAGTTTTTTTTACAGATGTAACAACAATAACACAATGGCTGTTTTTTTATGGATAGTTATTTTTCTGAATTACCAATAATATGTTTCTTTCTTCCATTTAACACGGCCGTCAGTCATTTATTTCTTTTTGCTGATTACTTTATGGATGTAACAACAGTAATTTTTAACTCCCATTCAGTATGACAACGTTAAATAGAATATTCAATAGTTGCTATTACTATTTTCGCTTCAATAGAACCACATACAACACTTAACTAAAGATCATCACCTCTATTCACTATTTAGAAAAAGTATTCAGCTTTTTTTGATAATAAACGGAATTCAGTTAAAAAATGACTTTTGTTTTTTTTTATTGTACTTGTTGGCTACATATAAAGACTTATTGTGCTTATATTTTGAGATATCTGTTTTTTCACAAAAAAAAAAGACCATTAAATTACTGTCGGTTCCTCGGTTCTTCTCGGTTCTTCACGGTTCTTCACGGTTCGGTTCGGTTCAGTTCTTACTAAAGGTCGGTTCGATTCGGTTCTCTTGAGGAACCGAACCGAATCGAACCGTGAGGATCCCTAATTAGTAGGTTTGAGAAATATTAAAAATTGGTAAGCAGACTTTTTATCTGCTGAAACAAGTTAAAACTGTTGTATGGCATACGTCAATCCTTCATCTCAGATAATTAAAATATAAACTATATGTAAAAAAACACTAAAATAATCTTACATTGGTTGCTTTCTAAATACACAAATAATAATTCTACCACAATAACACTTTATATACAATATACAAATATAATAATCAAACATAATTTATCTATTTATAATCACATAATACACAATTTAACATTATATAGCATTATCTACAAATACAGGAAAATACACATTTAAAACATATATATATAAAACTTACTTGTAATAGAAATAATGATCATATATCTTTTTATCTTAATATTATTTTCATATAATAAAACACCTGAAAGATTATCACAAGGTTTATTCTATTATCATTTTTATACTTACCTTATTTTCCTGTTAAATTCATATCCATAAATACCACATTTCTTTTTTATGAACTATCATACAATGTCAAACAACTCATCCTCCAACAACAACTAATAAACTCCTGTTAACAACAATAACCAATCTCAACATGCTCATACCAATGATACTATGATTAGTAAAGCTCTGTAGATCCCCGATGTTCAAGATAGTTTAGGTAACATTAATCCAGAAGACCTTGGTCCCAGTAGTGATCCTGCTTTAACAGCTTATTACTTCCAGCAACAGATCGCTCGCAGTGCTAATTTGTTGCACCTTGCCACTGTCAGAGGTAATATAGAGGAGGTACAAAACCTTGTTCAACAACACGAAAACTGGAAGCATCGTCTTGCCATTATTGAAAATCTTCTTCAAGAGTGACAACAATTGCATCAACCTATCAAAACAGACTCAAGTTCGTCAAAAAATACTCTGGTTCCCAAAGACTTACTTGCTTTCCAATTGAAGGGTCAACACCATCATGACAAACATCGGGAAAGCTATGACTTGGCAGAAACCTTCCTAGATGATTTCGAAGTCCACCTTGATGCACATGGTTTTGATATCAAACAAAGCTGGCATTGTCTCATCCCTCTCACTTGTAATGCCAGTCGTCAAGCATGGTTATTGACAACTATCAAAAAGGAAGGAATCACCAATTGGGCGTCGTTGTGAGTAGAAGCTAAAAAATATTTCACTTCTCTATACACGATCTTCTACAGACGTCACGGTATCTGGACCATGAAGCAGGGTAAAACTGAGCCTCTCTGCGAATATTCTAATAAAATGTAAGAGTATGCTTTCAAATATGATATCCCCAATAATCAAGACCTAGTACTTAACTACTTGTGCTCCTTGAACAAATGATACTGAAAACCAGCATAGACTTTGATAGCTAACTACCACGGCAATAAAATTCCTGATTATATCAAACTTATAGTACAAACCATGCAGTCTCTTGTCACTGCGGACACATCCTTAAAAGCCAGTGATTGGGCGCCTTTCTTGGCAGATGATGATTCAAGTGATTCAGAATCAGACTCGGATGAAGAAAAACCATTGAAGAAACGTCGTCGTAAGTCTAATAATAACAACAATAAAAGTAAAAAGAACAAAGAAAAAGGTCCAGCTATCAACAAACCAAAGCTAAGGCCTCCAAGTGTGTAGCTGCATAGGATTTTTTCGCGCCACGTACTACTCTTGATGCATAAGCAACTACTGTTTCTTGATTGCCATCTTCAGGAACTTGTGATAAAATAGTTGATATACCTTCACTAGAACCATCAGTAGTGAGAATTTGTCTTTGTTTGCGATCAGGAAATGAAGTATAGGTGGCTGTGTTAAAGCTTCCTTGAGAGCAGAAAAGGCTTTTTCTTGTTCCTTTCCCCACACGAAATCCTTTTCTTTTTTTAACAATCTTGTCAATGGTTCAGCTACTTCTGCGTACAATGGTACAAAACGACGATAAAAGCCAGACATGCCTAATATGGAACGTACACCTTTTTGATCAACAGGCGCCTTCATTGTCATCAATTTTTCAATGTTTTTCTTATTTGGCTCTACACCAGCAGACGAAACAGTATGTCCCAAGTATTCTACCTAACTTGTAGCGAAGACACACTTCTCGTGACGTAACTGGAGGTTCACTGAACGACAAGCGTTGAAAACCAGTTGTAAATGACGACAGTGTTCTTCGAGAGAACAAGAATAAACGATTATATCGTCTATAAAAACTTGGACAAAATCACCAATATAAGAAGCCAACAATGTCGTCATTGTTCTTTGAAAAGTTGCGGCCATAGACACCAAACCAAAATGCATAACGTTAAAGATGAGAGTACCCGCCGAACAGATAAACCCAGTTTACCCACAACATGGATAGGTACATTCTTGACGATCTCACAGGCGCGATCTGATTCTTCATCCATTGTTGACACGGCTAGTTTATTACCACTGGCAACCAAATTCAACTTGTCTACTAAAGATTGACTTATTACTGAGACACTTGCACCGGAATTGAATATGGCTTAAACCACTTGACCATTTATTACCACCAGGCCGCACAAAGGGATGCTTCTTTTCATTTTTGTAAATCGTATGGGTAATTATACTCCGTATCATCAGAATCGTAACTATCTTGTTCATCGGACATGTATTCAGAATCGACAGGGGAACCTTCAGACCATATACTGTCCCAATCGGTCTCTTCGTCAGTATTTTCATTTGGATCTTCCTCTCCTGATTCGGGATCGCCCTTCAAGACGTTGACGTCCATACCTTGATTATGACTGATGGCTTGACGACGACCGTGTAAAAACTTCAAACCATCTTAGACATCGATATAAGCCTTTTTATCGAGGGCGAGCCATTGCATAACGCTTACTCCGGAGTCAAGTTTCTTTAATGTTTCCCAAACGTCGGGTTTTTCTAGTTCGACTAGTAACTTCCTTGGGGCTTATCTTTTACTTGTTTTTTTATTTTTCGAAGGCAGTACGTGTAATTCTTGTTGTCCTGAAGATGATGCGACCACTGGCGGCTATTTTAATAATGGGAGTTTAAAGGAATGATTATCAGGTCATTTTCCTGCTCGTAAATTTGTTATTGACATATCCAATGCACCTCTTCTTCTTATTTCTATCACATTAACTTGTGCAGCCTCTATTAGATTGATCTTAGGCAATTATCTTAGACCTGTGTGTGGTAATTCCCTCGTCATATTACTTGTATTTTGGGGTGTATTGTTGTGATAGACACCAGCATTACCCTTTACTGGCGTCTATTGCCATTTCCCTGGTTCTTGATTGGACCTTGTTATTGGAGAACCGGACAACGACTCGATATGTGGCTGGTCTTGGAGGGTAATTTGGTGGCGGAACCCTATTGTTAATGTGGGAGGATGGACCAAGTCGCAGTTGCAAGGCGCGAAGATTCTCAGCGACTTGTAACAATAACGTTTGGGTTTGAGAAGCAGAATCTTCTGGCCTTATTGTAGTTACTGTAGATTTGGGTAACCCAATTGCTACATGGTGGCTGCCTTTATTACCGCGACCTTGAATGTTTTCTTAATCATTTAAATACTTTTTCTGTGCATTCTCTATCTGTACGGCTCTGTTTACAGCTTCTTTCCAAGACATGGAAACGCCTGACTCTTCCATACAATATGCGATATTAGGATTAATGGCTCAAGTGAAATAATGCACTTGGAAGATTTCTGCAATAGGACCTACTAAGGGAAACAATTCTTATAACTTGTAGGCGACATCTTGCACAGATTCATCTTGATTTTGTTTGATTGCCACAATTTTCATCTACTAGGCTTTGCGGTGTTCTGCTGAAATAAACCTTAATTTAAATGCATCTTCGAAAGCTTTCCAAGTGACGATAGTTTCTTCCAAAGACACCCACCAAAGTTCGGCTTGGCCAGTCAAGTTAGATGCTGCAATTAATAACACCTCTTCATCTGAGAAATTTCCCCTCAACCACAAACATTTGACCTTGCAGAGCCAAATCATTGGATTTTCATCACCTTTAGTTCCAGAGAACGTTCCAGGTGAAGAAATAAATTTAAAAATTTGGTTGTTAACAGAATGTTCAGACATAGTAATAGTAAAAAAAGGAAAATAATAAGAAAGGTGGAAATAATAATAGTAGGAATAGCACGACATGATTTCCTTCTTGAAAAATAATCCCCATTGACCCCCCAATTTGTTACGTGTAGTGCTTTGATGTTATGATAAAAGGGTAAGAAGAATAAATAAAGAATAAAAATAGAAAGGGTTACAAAATAAGAGAAATACAAATATGTGGGTTCAAAGAAGTTACGGGTTGAGTATAGGGTGAATAAGATGTATAAGAAAGAGAAAAGTAAGATAAGAAAAATATAATCGAGATTATCCCAAAGAATCTCACAATGATTTCAAAGAAAATATCAAAAATAAAAAAAAAAGAATAAAACTAAAATTTAACCAAAAGTTATTATACTGGAGCGAAAGAGCAAGATTTGTCCTCAAGTGTTTATTAGAGTTTTGGCCTTTATACCAAAGCAAAATGTTTTAGAGAAAAAAAGAAATATAACGTAAATACTGTTACTACTAATTAGAAATGCTGATGAGATCATATTGATTTCTAATAAGAGAGGATATAAAAGGAAAATAGATGGAGATTGATAATGACAGCAGAGAGAAAAAATATGGTAAAGTTCTATGGGAGGATAGGATGAAGATATGATTGAAATAAATAAAAAGGAGATTTAACTATAATATAATCATAGTGAGAGGGAAAAATAAATGATGATAAAAGTGACGACAGGATAGTAAAAATAAGGTTGAAGCAATAAATAAGCGAAATGACAGGTAGGTGACAACATAGTAATGAAATAATAGAGTTAGAAGAGAAATAAGATTAGAAAAATATATGAGCGATATGAGAGGTTAATGGCAACTGAACAGAAAATAATACAGTTCAGGGAAATAGATTTGAGCGAGATAAATGAGCGGCGATAATAATCATGGTAACTAAGAAGGATGTTTGAAATAAGGTTATGAAAAGAAAGTTGAGAGGAAGATGTGTTAAAGTTCAAGGCGTGATAAAGAAAAAATATAAAGAAAAATAAATAGCGTAATAAGGATAATTGCTGGGGAAACAGATAGTAAAAGAGTAGGGTAGAATTGAATTCACAAATGAAAGAATAAAATAAATAAAAATAATTAAGATAAAGTTTCAAAGAAGTAGATGAAAAAGGAAAGTTAAGAAAATATATATAAAAAAAGGAGTCTATGACTGGCACGGACAGGCAGAACAATCTACCATCAGGGCCAATCAAATCACAGTCAAACTACTCGACTAAGCTCCAGAGGTATGAGGCTGCAAAACCTCACACACTCCGTGTCAAAGATGACATATGGTAGAGTTTCCCTTGTTATAAAGTCTGTAAAAAATCAATCAAAAGAAAAAGGTAAAAGTAAAAATAAAAGGGATAGAAAAGATAAAGATTTATTATTTTGTGGTTGAACCGCCCATATTTATACGTACTTAAGTGGTCACATGACCACCCAAGGATCTAATTTTAAATCACGATTCACGTGAACCTTTTCTTTGGTCTGACCAAACGAAACTACCACACAACGTATCAAAAGTGATACGTGTGGTGCTTGAATGTGGTAAAAAGTAAGTATAAAAATAAAGGTAAAATAAAAATAAAAATTTTAGAAGGAGTAGAATAAAATAAAAGAAGATAAAATAAAAGGGTTCAAAGAAGTTACGGGTTGAGTGTAGTGAGAGTAAAGAGGTAGAAATAGAAAAGAAGATAATAAATAAATAAAAATATCACAGTGATTATCCAAATCAACTGTCAAACAAAATCAATACAAAATAAAAATAAATAAAATCAAAAGTAAAGTCAAAGTTACTATCCGGATCGAAAAGATAAAATTCGTCCTTTCTTTATTGTTTAAGGCGACGCCTTATATATCTTTCAAAAATCAATTTTAAAATAATAGTTCTCTAATAACTATTCTATGGTAAACACAATGCAATCGTAATAAAGAAAAATAAAGGTACGGGATAAGAATAAGAGTAAAGACAACAAGATAAATGAGATAAGGTATAATGAGGATAATAGAAAGGAAATTTACGTGAAAAATATAAAATTGACAGTATGATAATGTGATAATAGTAATATTATCGAGGAGGGTTAAGGTAGATGAACGTGAATAATGGATATAGAGGGTGTGTAAGGATTAAGAGGTTAATGACAACAAGAGAGAGAAATATAAGATAGAAAAATATTAATAATAATAATGAATATAGAGTAAAATATAAAGATATTATCATGAGTATACGGGATCATGATATTTCGATAAAAAGAAAAATAAATGAACGCATAAAATAAGATAAGGAAAAAGGGAGTAGTTGACAACAAGAAAATGTGACAATAAAATGGATAGGATGATAACGAAAATAGTAAATAGATAAAAAAGGAAATTATACGGATCAAACGTATGAGAATAAAGAAGTATGAAAATGGTAAAGATAAAGATAAAATAAGAATAATGCAAGAGTGCATGGGTAACGAAAAAGGAATAATAAAGATAATAAAAAAAATAATAAAAATGTTAATAAAATAATATAATCGATAAAAATCAAAAGTAGGAAAAAGGGTAGAAAAGAAATAAATGATAACGGATTGAGGTGATGGGTTTTGATAGACAGAAAAGGGAATAGTATGATTGACTACGGAAGAATACATTTTCCATCCGAGCCAATCAAGAACAGAAAAGAGATTTTGGGTCTAGACCTTGTTGTTAAGTGGGTGAGGCCAGGGAATACACCACACAACGTGTCAAAGCTGTCAGATCCGTTGTAAATTTATATGACTAATCGCCGCACCTTAACGTTAATAGTAATAACCAGGATTCTTCGGTAGATGAAACACAATAAATTATGCCACAAGGGAAATGATTATAAAGAAGGTGAGGAAGTAAAATAAGAAACAAGTAGACTAATTGATAATTCCGTTGATAAGTTCGTTTATTCGTTAATTGATTATTTTTATTATTATTATTTTGAATGGTATTTATATAAAAACAAAAATAAAAATAATAATATTTTCAAATAAGAATATGAAACGATAATATTATTAAATAATAATATTATGCAAAACCGCATGATCGTTATCATGCTAATATTAAGAAATAACGAAATCAAATAAATTAAAACAGAATATTGATTAATATGATCAATGAGAGCAATACAAAATAATAAATTATAGATCATCAAAATGATCTTCCATAATATCGTAAAAGAGAACAATATTAAAAATGGGAGGAAACGTGGAAGGTAATAATAATAAATAAGATAAACGTGGATAGGGGGCAAAGGGAATAACGGGTAAATACGTTAGGCAGAAGTATTTACCCGGCGACGACCCGGATTCCTGGGTTGGAATCGTCGCTTCGCCGTCACGTTTGAAGCTGACGCGGAACTAGGCGTAAAACCCGCTTCAGACGCGACAAAGCTATCAAGCTCGCTTAGCTCAGTTGGTTAGAGCGTGGTGCTAATAACGCCAAGGCCACAGGTTCGACCCCTGTAGTGAGCAACCACCCATTACATTATATGGTTGTATTTATTATTTTGTTGTAATATTTTTGGCGGATCAATACTATAGCTAATAGAAAATAGAATAGTGTCGTAGCCATAAATAGCAGTAACTCTATTTTCCTTTTTTATCCATTTGTGATACTTCTTTTGTAAACGTATTTTATTTTTATATTGCCACGTAGTTAATCTATATCACTGTCACATCATCATAATAATTATTCGAACACGTAGTCAACCTTCAGTCACGAACACGTATATTATCATTATTAGTTTATCATATATCTTATAAGTAGTTTAGAAAATATATAAATACTCCTTCACATTTCATATAATAAAAACATCATCTTTCAACTTATACTTTATTTATTTATTATCTTTTGTTCTATTCTATTTCTAATTGGCTACGGTGTTATCCGCCAAAATATATTACGACAATTGGTAGCGACAGAAATTAAATAATATAAATATATATATATATTTTTTATGTCCAAACAAGTCTATTCACCAGATAAATACAAGAACGTACCTAGTTTTCACGAATACCGCACAAGTAATAACGATCCACTAATAGACTTAGAACAAGAAACCTTTACAACAAAACAAGAAATTACCTTTGAAGATCCAGTATTAAAAATGTCAGAAGAAAATAAAGTTATCATGCAAGCATTGACCAAGTTGTTGGAAAAACAAAGCTCTGGACCTACCTTCCATGCTCGTATACGTGAACCTGACACGTATCATGGTGACCGTGGACTAGATGCCGCTACTGGATGGATTCGCTCTGTTGAACGATATCTTGAGATGGCTGATTTGAGCTCGCACAAATGGTCTGATTATGCTGCAACCTTGTTGCGTGATGAAGCTGACACTTGGTGGAGACAACAAGAATTAATGGGAGACTGTGATGAATGGTCAGTATTTAAAAAAAGATTTTTGGCGAACTTTAGCCCCCCAAATCGCTTACAATTGGCTCGTGATCGTCTGGCGTCCCTTGTTCAAACAAGTACTGTAGCAAACTACGTATCACAATTTCAAGCAGCCTGGTCTTCGGTACTGTCAATGGTGGATGAAGAAGCACTGGATCGATTCCAACGAGGGTTACAACCTACTATTCGTCTTCAAGTTATGACACGTTTCCCCTTAACAACCGATGATGCAATGCGTTTGGCCTTAGCAGTCGAAGCTGCACAACAACGAAGTCAAAATATTTTATCCGAAAATAATCATCATCCTCTGTCGGTGCAACATCAACATCAACAATCCGCTCCTGAATACCTCCGTTCTTCTGGTGTAGCACCTATGGACTTGGATGCCATTCGTTCACGAAGACAAGAATCAAATTGGCGCTCATCAGGACGCAGTGTTAATAATCATTGGCGTGGTAATAATAATTTTCGTGGTAGTAACAATAATGATCGGGAATGTTATAATTGTGGTGGCTTTGGTCATATTGCTCGTTTCTGCTCTTCTCCTCGTCGCCAAGGTCGATCCAATAATCAACATCAAGGACGGTCATACCAGGGAAAAGGCCAAGCGCGTCAGGATTAAAGGGAGTCCTGCCGCGTTCCATTCCATCCCTTAACGTTGTTCAAGATGAGGTGCCAGTAGTTCCTGAAGGCGAGCTTATCGATTTATCCGATGATCAAGATGAAGACTCTACAATGTTACAAAAGACCTTAGATGAAGATAAACATTATTTTAATTCCTTACTTTCAATAAAAGAAACTGATTTACCTCTGTATTTAATGTGTGTGGTGATTGTGCTGTTAAAGTGTTGATTGATTCTGGCGCTTCTGGCTCATATGTTGCTTCAAGGATTGCTGCTGGTTTAACAAGTCGTTCTGTTTCAAATCGGGAGGTTGAAACGGCTGGTGGTCATGTACTGGCAATCAACAAACAAGTTAGTCTTCCTTTGGATGCACAAGGATATAAACACACCATGGATGCATATGTTCTTGATACAAAGTTCGATGTGATCCTTGGTCGTAATTGGCTCAAGACCGTACAACCAATACCCGACTGGGAGCTAGATACATGGCGAATTAATAAGAATGACCAACATTATATTATCCGTCCTCACAACAAGCGTGACATTCCTGACCTTATTTATCTTCTATCACATCGTCAAGTCCAGCGTTTAGAACGCAGCAAGGGGATTGATGATATGTTCTTATGCTATGTTCGTCCCAATGATACAAGTGCCAGTGTTGCCATACAAGATTCAGCTGAATCATTGGTGAAGGAATTTGATGATGTATTTCAAGATACTCTTCCAGGTTTGCCTCCTGATCGTGGTGTTGAGCATGTCATCGACACCGGTGATGCAGATCCAATTTCTCGGCCCCCTTACAAAATGAGTCCTTTGGAATTGGTTGAACTGCGTAAACAGATCCAAGAATTACTTGATTTGCGATTGATCCGACCAAGCTCATCACCATGGGGTGCTCCGGTATTATTTGTCCGTAAAAAAGATGGTACTATGCGAATGTGTATTGATTATCGTGCCGCCAACCGAGTAACAAAACGTATGTCTCATCCACTCCCTCGCATTGATGAGTGCCTTGAGCAACTTCATGGCGCCAAGTATTACTCTAGTATCGATCTGAAAAGTGGCTATCATCAAATACGTATCCGAAAAGAAGATATTCCAAAGACTTCTTTTAATACACGGTATGGTTCCTATGAGTGGGTAGTTCTTCCTTTTGGTTTAATGAATGCACCGCCAGTATTTCAGAAAACCATGAATTCGGTGCTTGGCGACTGTATTGACAAGTTTGCAATGGTGTATCTTGACGACATTTTAATATATAGCAAAACAAAAGAAGACCATTATCGACATTTACGTTGTGTCCTTGAACGCTTACGCAAAGCTAAACTTATTGCCAATTTGAAAAAGTGCGACCTTTTCAAAACTGAATTGGAGTTTGTTGGTTTCCAAGTTTCGGCGCGTGGTATTCTACCCTCCACAAAAAAAATACAAGCTATTCAAGACTGGCCAGTTCCATCGAATGTACAAGAAGTTCGTCAATTTGTCGGCTTGGCGTCGCATTACCGTCGTTTTATTAAAGGTTTCGCTTCGTTGGCTGCACCGTTAACTGAATTGACAAAAGGAACAGGAGCGAAGAAAAGGGCGATTGCGTGGACAAATAATTGCCAAGTGGCTTTTGAAAAACTTAAAGATCGCATGACTGCTGCTCCTATTTTGGTGCCACCTAATCCGGATGCCCCCTATATATTGAAACCGACTCTAGTGATTTCGCTGTTGGTGCTGTTTTATTACAACAAGGCGATGATGGTCAACTACATCCTTTGGCTTTCGAATCAAAAAAACTTTCAGCTGCCGAACGAAACTATCCGGCCCAGGAACGAGAATTACTAGCGATATTACATTCATTAAGGACTTGGCGTTGCTTTATTGATGGTCGACGTTACACAGTTTTCTCTGACCACCATCCATTAAAATATTTCCGTTCTAAAACCAAGCCCACACCAAGACTGACCCGATGGATTGCCGAGATTGAACTGTATGACCCTGATATACAGTATAAACCAGGTCGTGACAACCATGTTCCAGATTTGTTATCAAGGCGGGATGGTCCAACTTGTCTTACTGATGAAAAGTCTCTGGAGCCTGATTATCTTTATGCTGTTAAGTCTGTCCAAGAATCAGATTGGCCAAAATTTTATGCCCTTGGTGAAGAAAATTGGCCACATATGTACAAGGACCTGTTAGCAAAGCACAAAGAAAAGTTTGTAGTCCGGGATAATCAAGTCTTTCGTTTGGTAAAAAATGATAATGAAATCACAGAAATGCGATATGTTTTGTTTGCTCGTCGTGCTGATCTGGTCCAAGATTTTCATAAATCTGTTGGCCATGCTGGTAATCTCACAGTTTATGATCTGATGCGTAAAAGATGGTGGTGGCCTGATATGCGCTCGGATATCCAAGGATGGTTAGCTACTTGTCCTCAGTGTCAACTTGCTGCTAATGCCGATCGGAAAACTCATCATGCCCCAATGAAGCCTTTAGCTGTTCCTCCAGTTTTTTCTCGTTGGCATTTAGACTTCGTTGGTGAGTTACCAACTACTGTTAATGGTAACCGTTGGCTTCTTGTGGCTGTGGATTATGCCACCAATTGGACTATTGCTCGTGCGGTGCCTGATGCTACTGGAGAAGCCATCGCCAATTTTATTTATGAAGAAATTGTGCTCCCATTTTCCTGTCCTGCTGAAATCTTAACAGACCGTGGTGCTAATTTCATGTCAAAGGTGTTGGCTTTGTATCTGGGTCGTCTCAAGACTAATCATATAAGAACTAGTGCCTTTCATGCACGCAGTAATAGTAAGGTGGAACGTACCAACCAGGTTTTAAAACAAATGTTGCGTAAATATACTCATGGCCAAATCCATTGCTGGGACCAATTTGTTGACGCTGCTGTCTTTGCTTGCCGAGTCCGTAAACATCGTACTACTGGTTTTAGCCCTTACTTTTTGGTGTATGGTATCGAGCCTAAATTACCTGGTGATGTTTTGCCTCCCTTTATTCAAGTAAATGAATCTGCTCCTAGCAATCTTTAATTGTTCAAGGCCGTGTGCCTGAAGCACGCCGATTACGGGAAGCTCGTCTTATTGCCGAACAAAAATTACAAAATCAAGCTGCTAAGGATAAGGCCATCTGGGATGCTGTACTCAAACCGCAAAATTTTTCTGTTGGTGACCATGTATTAATGCGGCATGAAAACAAGTTTAGCCTTGAGTATAATTGGAAAGGCCCATACAAAGTTATTGCTGTCAACCCTGATCACCATGTCTATCAATTACAAGCTCTTAATGGCCCTATTTATAATTCTTGGGTTCATACTGACCGTTTGCGGCCTATCCATGTTAATTCCGCTCTTTCTTCTGATCCATGGTTTGACCCTACTGCTGTACGCGCTGCTGAACGTCGCCATCTTGAAGCTGTTCGTAATCTTGCTGTATTGTCCGAGGACGTACAATATTCTGGGGAGGGGATATTGTCGTAGCCATAAATAGCAGTAACTCTATTTTCCTTTTTTATCCATTTGTGATACTTCTTTTGTAAACGTATTTTATTTTTATATTGCCACGTAGTTAATCTATATCACTGTCACATCATCATAATAATTATTCGAACACGTAGTCAACCTTCAGTCACGAACACGTATATTATCATTATTAGTTTATCATATATCTTATAAGTAGTTTAGAAAATATATAAATACTCCTTCACATTTCATATAATAAAAACATCATCTTTCAACTTATACTTTATTTATTTATTATCTTTTGTTCTATTCTATTTCTAATTGGCTACGGTGTTATCCGCCAAAATATATTACGACAATAGAACAAAAGATAATTAAAGAATAAAATATAAGTTGAAAGATAATGTTTATTGTTTTAATTATGAACGATATTTATATGTTTTTCTAACTACTGTGAATAATGATGAATATATGTAAAAGCTAATAATAATAATATACGTGGAATGATTGTGGATTGAATACGTGTTCGTGACTATGGAATGTATATGTGTTCAAATGGATACTATGGTAAAGTGACGGTGATATGGATATAACTACGTGGCATCATAAAAATCAAATATCTTTATAAAGAAGTAGCACAAAAGTAATCCAAAAAGGAAAATGAATGTAACTGTTATTTTTGACTATGACATTGGTGGATGTCATAATTATATTGATCGGTTATTTTAATACCGGTTATGCTTTCTTACTGCGGCTCTCTTTTTATTCATTATCATCATCCGCAGTATTACCATTATTATTATTAATTATTTATTTATTATTATTATTATCAACCTCTTCCTGCCTCGCTTCGCTCGGCTAAATGAGCCCCTTCGCTTCGCTCCGGGTCATTTAACAGCATATGGTTTCGCTGCACATTCACTGTGGAAAAGAATGCTGTATCTGAGGTTGTGGAAGAAAATGCTTTATATGTACTTTTAAAAGCGAGAACAACTTTTTTTTTGTCATTTTACTTATCTTAGTTTACCACTAAATTTAACTATAATAGTCTGACCTATTATTTATACCCTAAATAATATAAAACTGTTAATTTGTTATGTTGTATATTTATAATTATTGGGGAGAGAAAAACAAAAAAAAATAATTGTAAAAAAGAGAGTACGTATATTAAAAAAAGGAACAAAAAATATATGACGGCGAATAATAAAATGAAAAGTCTAAGTTGTAGTAGCTGTAGTAGCTGTAGTAGCTGTAGTAGGAGAAGATGTAGTAATAGGGATGGTGGTTGTAGGAGTGTTTTGTTTAGTTGATGTTGCTAGTGGTGGTGGTAACAGTATCTCATAATATACAATGTTGTCGGTAGATAGTGTCATAGTAGTAAATAATGTCATATTAACAGCAATGTATATATTGTTTGGGTTTGTTGCCCTGGAGAGAGCAACATAGAGCTGGCCATATGCAAACACATCTTCTTGTAGGCGAATATCGACGTGCTGTAAGATTTGACCTTGTGCCTTATGTATGGTCATTGCAAACGCTGGTCGAACAGGCAGTTGGCGGTGACATAGGATAAATGGGTATTCACCTTCAGTTGTATACATATTAATGTGTGGAAGAAAATGTTCGGTACCTTTATGACCTTGATCAATCTTTTTTACACCAATACTCTAATCAAGAAGTCTTGTAACAAAAACTTTAGTTCCATTACATAAGCCAGCATCAGGATCAAGATTTCATAATAAGACCAGAGGCATGCCAATTTTGAGCTGTAAAGAATGCGATGGAATTCCACTGGTGGTGATACTGTTTAAAAATTCAATAAGATAGCTTGCTGAAGCAGCTTCCGGATCATCATGATCAATAATTGTGTCATTAGAATTGTATGTATATGCTGCACCAGGAAAAAGTGAAAATGCTGTATCATTAATGATATCGATGTCAACATTTTTTGCTGCTAAAATAGCTCGGTAATGATATTCATGAGGTTGAGGGTCAGGATTGCGGATGGTAGGATATATGGTGTCAATCAATAGCAATGGGTCATTTGTATCAATACACCATTCTGGTGGTATTTGTACTTTGGTAGTATATGGTGCTTGACCATCACCAATTGCAAGAAGAGTATCTGCAAATGTTGCAGCAGCAGGATCAGAATTTTGTTGTACACGCATGTTTATTGTTAAATGGAGTACTTGAACAGCATGCCAAAAAGAAGCAGAATGAATAGAATCAGCAACGACTTCAGAGCGCGTTCCTTTTTTAATAATAGGAAGTAACTGACGAAAATCACCACCAAAAGCAACAACTTTCCCACCAAATGGAACATTATCTAAAGCGGGATCTAATGCACCCATAATATCCACTGCGCGAAAAATGGATTATTACGCGGTTGCAAGACAGCGTAATAATTGTCAAATATGATGTTGGGATTATTGAATAAATAAATACGCGAGTTGAAGTATATTCAAAAACCATATATAGTATTTGTATTTGATGATTTCCTTTTATATTTAATAAACTTTATAATATGCAAGTGAAAAAAATCTAATGCACAAAAATTATTGTATCGATAATATAACATTTATATATCCCCCTTTTTTATTATTGCTTATACAGTAGATAGTCCCCTAACTTTTTTTTGTATAATATGAGAATTGTGTATACACTCAATTTTTTTTTCCTTTGCATTTTATTATGTATAAACAAATAATTATTTGCTACATATTATTTTTATGATATAAAGATCGTGTAATACTCTCAATGAAAGGGGGAATTTATTTATTTTGATTTTTTTATTCTTTGTGAGGTGTACGATAGAATAATAGTTTAGTTCAACAATAAAATATAATAAAACGATGAGTCCTTTGAAACAGTGTTTATTCTTGAAAAATAAGATAAAGATTATTATTCTATGTATGAGTTGGTCTATTTATATGAGTTGTTTATTATGATGGGTTATCTCTGGTATGTCATCTGAAGAATGTATCTTAAAGAATGCTATCTTCAGGTACGATAACCTTATTCTTTGGAAGATCCTTTTTAGCTTTATCAGGGGTAGACCCTTAGAATCTCTGGTATTTTATACTCTTAATTCCAGGACACTACATTTGCCCCTTCCAGGCTTTTCTAAAGCCGCAAGAAAAGTTATTTACTTTGATCTTATCATTTGCTTCGGAAGTTATATCTTCCTTTTCTTCGAGTGTTGTTTCTTTTATTTTCAGGAGTATTTTGGTTCTCCTTCTTTCTTTTATTTATAATTTGTGGCCTTGGTTTCTCCTTAACATCTCTTTTTCTTTTATGTTGTGCCGCTATATTATTATTAAGCAATATATCGTTTGTGTTTATTCCTCTTCTTTTCCAATATTTTGTAATAAAAGTAGGATCACCGAAATTCTCTGGTGGTTCCCATGTATCATCTTCTTCATCATAACCTGTCCATCGGACACGGTATAGAAAGTTACCATTATGCTCTTTATGATCTATTATACTTTCCACATCATATATTTCATCTACTGGTACATCAACAACTTTTCTAACAAATTTCATTTGTGATGGTGGAAAATTTCTACCAGCTAATTTGCCTTCATAATCTTCTAATGAATATGATCCTCCTGTTGATTTACTTACAACTTTGTATGGACCTTTATATGTAGGGTTCATTTTGCCCATTGGATCTGGTACTCTGACCATGACATAATCACCAGGCTTATACTCTACAATTCTATGAGTTTTATTAAACTGTTCTTCTCTTCTTTTAGTAACAGTATCTGCTCGTTCAATAATTGCAGGAAATACAACTTCTTTCATGTAATCCATTCTCTTTTGCAATTCTTCTTCACTGACTGGTTCAACATCAGGATCTTCTCTGTAATCCTTAAAGTCAATCAATTTACGTGCGAACATCAATGTAAATGGTGGCGTGTTATGTCTAGTAGAAACATTAGCATTAATTGCCAGTTGTACAGCAGGTACATATGTGTCCCAGTCTAAAGTAGCACCTCTAATCATTTTCTTTATAGTAACAGTTGCTTTATGTACCCATTTTTCTGCGGTACCATTGGCAGCCGGAAAATATGGCGTAACTAATCTATGTTCAAAACCAGAGTGTCTTGCAAATCTTTTCATAAGATCATTTACAAATTCTGTGCCATTATCTGATTGAATTCTTTTAGGCAAACCAAAATCACAAAAGATTTGTACCAAAGTTCTAACAATGGTTTCTGCTTTCTTATCTGGTAATGGTCTGAGTATACAAAAACGTGTACATATATCTATTATAACTAATAGATATCTATTGCCATTTCTTGATTTATCATAAGTTGCCAAATCTAAACTCCAATGTTCTCCAGGAAAGTTTGCTTCTATACTCTTTAATGGATGGTATCCTTTCTTTGCGATATTAAATTTTTGACACTCTTTGCATGACATTACTAAGTCTACAGCTTCTTGCTTCATGTTTGGCCAATACAGCCCATTACTATGTAAGGCTTGTACAATTGCATTGGCACCAAAATGTCCGAATAAATGTGCTTTCTCTAACAATTCTTTTCTTTCTTCTTCTTCTGGTGGCGCTAGACTATTTTCTTCTATTGATGCAGCTCTATTACATTCTTCTGTTTCATTTTTCTGTATAGCATCACTTCCCCCCGAAGAATTTTCTATAGCATGGAAAATTCTGGATAAACTGTTGGGTAATCCGTTTTGTAAACCAGGGATGTGTATAACATCAAAGTCATAATCAAATAAGGTATAGTACCAATTGATAAGCATTGAGTTAAGTTGTTTTTCTCTGTGTAAATATATAAGTGCTTTGTGATCTGTATATAATGTAAATGGATTTCCCCATAAATATTGATGAAACTTTTTTAAGGCAAAGACAACAGCAAGTAGTTCTTTCTTTGTAATCATATAATTTCTCTCAGATTTTGTTAAGGCTCTAGCCATGAAAGAAATATAATGCTTTTTGTTATCATACTTTTGATATAAAACAGCAGATATGCCTACATTGGATGCATCTGTTGCAACATAGAATCTTTTTGACATATCTGGGAAGCTTAAAATCGGTGCATTAAGCAAAGCATGTTTTAATTTTTTAAATGCCTCTTCTTGTTTCTGACCCCATTGACTAACGACATCTTTAGAATAACGTAAATCATCTAAGGGCTTTGTGATATCACTCATATGAGGTATGAACTGACGGAAGTATTCAAAAAATCCTAACAGTGACATGACTTCGAAAGAAGATTTTGGTACTGGCCAACTATCTACGTTGGTAAGCTTTCTGCGGTCAGGAGCATAACCGTTTTCATTTATCTGGTGTCCAAGCACATATACACTCTTTTGCATAAATACACATTTTTCTTCTTGCAAAATTAAATTTGCTTCAGTCAAGCGATCTATCACTATACTGACATGTTGAGCGTGTTCTTCTAACGTTTTGGATGCTATAATAATGTCATCAACAAAAGTGTGACAATCTAAATCTCGAAATAATTTATCCATTACTCTATGGAATTTTGATGAAATAGGTTTTAATCCAAATGGACAACCTTGAAACATATAACGAGTACCAGTCTTTGGACTCGTGAAAGCAAGTTTATGCTGATCGCTTTTCTTTACTGGAAATCTGTTGAAAGCACTGGCTAAATCTAGAGTTGTATAAACCCGTGCATCTATAAGCGAATCAAATATTTTTGATAAAAGTGGGATTTCGTACATGTCACTCTTTAAATATTGGTTGAGTAGTCTAACATCAAGACAAGTACGTATCTTTTGGTTCTTTTTCATAGTAGTTGTTAACGGAAAGTTCCAGCGATTGTCTTCATCAGTAGGAATCTCTACAATTGTTCCATTATCAAGCCATTTCTTTATTTCGTCTTCTACTGCATCTTGTGCTTTATATGGGATTTTATATTGTCGACGATGACAAACTACATCTGTTGGTGTTGGTAGTGAAATAACAGCTTCTGGTAAAGGGCAAAAAGAAGTTTTATCTATTGCGCGATTTTTTTCTAAACTGGTTTGAATATATGCCTTAAATGTGACTTGTTCAAATTCGGTACCAGCTGGAGCATTATTGGGAATTAATGCGTCATCTATTTCTTTTTCTTCTGAATCTTTCCAAGTTGAAGCTAAACCAGTATAACCGATTCTAAAACTATTAAACAAATTCTTTCCAATGCTCATTGGATGACCTCTTGTAATTTTCATAACTTCAAATGAATGTTTAACACAATGACTATTATGCCATACTTCTAATGGTTCTGTAATACCAATTCGCTCACTCTTTTTGTCAGAACTAGCTAAACAAATATAACCATGGACAGGTAGCACTTTAATATTTTCTTTATTACAAAAATCTCTATCTATAGCTGAAAACGTAGCTCCTCCGTCTAATAAAAAAAGCACACATCGTTTTTCTACAGTTATAGGTATAAGTGTTTCGTCCTCTTAGTTAATATCTGTTCTCTTTTTATTCTCTGGTTTCTCTTTTATATTCTTTTTTTGTTCTTTATTTGTCAACTTACAAGGAAGACCATCATCAGTTCTGTGGTCAACTTCTTGTTGAACATGAGCCGCTCGACTCGTTCTATTGCTGCTTCTTGCAGCTGGTGTTGCCACTGAAAAACCTTTAGCCCTTCTATAGGCTTCACAGGTGTGACCTGGTTTTCTCTCCTGGTGACAGTAAATACAGGTATTTGGATTGTATTTTGTTTGATGCGGACGTTGGTTGGCTGGATTGTGGCGTGATAGTGAAGTACCACCATGTACTGATAAACGTAGTCTTCTATTTGGGTGGGTGGTGGCAGCCTCATCCTCTCTTGACCTTTTATCATTTTCTGTAGAATCCAGTTGCAAACCAGCCACATAGTTCACTATGTCGTTCATCGACTGCTTCAATATATCAGAACTGAACTTTGTCGCCACCAAGTCATATACATCATTCTTCTTTTCCAACGATGACAACAGAGCTACGATCATTACCTCAGGGTATTTATCGAGCCCGGATTCGATGCACCGTTGATGAAACTTTCTTGCATATGTCTTGACTTTCTCTCCGTGGCGTTGACGCATGTGTAAAACTGATTCCATACTTTTCAACCTTTGTTCCGGCTTGTCGAACTGCTCAACAATTTTTACACGAACTTCGTCCCATGTACAGCTTGGATACTCTTGCAACACACCATCAAGCCAAATATTTTGGGCATCATTGAAGCTTTTTGGAAGCAAACGGGACCAGTTGTCTTGCACCTTCAGGTTGGCAGCACGGATTTCTTTCTCGAAAGCATGTAAAAACATCTCTGTGGACAAGTGGATTATCTTATTAGGATGCCACTTATCTGATCCAACAATTTGCAGCACTGGCAGGTCTTTTGGTACGTAGTGACTTTCTGATTGATTGTCAATTTCTTGCTTTGTCATAAACTCTTGCCTTGACGGGAAGCGTTGTCTGCATATATCACGGTATTTGTTAGCATTTGCTTGCGCTGACATTAATAAATCCAAGAACCTGCTTTGTTCTTCAGGTATTTCTTTGTTTTCTAGAGCTTCTTGATATTTGATATCAGCCTCTTTTACTTGTTGCTTAAGGTGGATATAGGTCTTTAATGAAGTCTGGTGTTCTTGATCGCCATTTTGTTCTTCTATTGACAGACGATCTATTTCCATGTTTACATCGCCTTCACCATCAATTCGACGGGTTTCTTGGACAGGGATGTTGTTGTTGGTGTTATCTTGAACATTGGATGAAGACATGTTTTAAAAGAAAAAATCGGTAAGTGAATTCAAAGGAAAAAAATAAGGTGTACGATAGAATAATTGTTTAGTTCAACAATAAAATATAATAAAACGATGAGTCCTTTGAAACAGTGTTTATTCTTGAAAAATAAGATAAAGATTATTATTCTATGTACGAGTTGGTCTATTTATATGAGTTGTTTATTATGATGGGTTATCTCTGGTATGTCATCTGAAGAATGTATCTTAAAGAATGCTATCTTCAGGTACGATAACCTTATTCTTTGGAAGATCCTTTTTAGCTTTATCAGGGGTAGACCCTTAGAATCTCCGGTATTTTATACTCTTAATTCCAGGACACTACACTTTGCATTTTATTATAAACAAATAATTATCTGTTACATATTTTATATTATGATATAATAATCTTGTATATACTCAATGAAAGGAGGGAGGGATTTTTTTTATCTTTGAATTTTATTATAAACAATAGATGATTTGTTATTAGATAATTATTTGTATTACCATAAACCATTGAAAATTATGCAACTTTGGGTAATTAAAGATATAAAGAAAAGGGAAACTCAGAAAGCAAGTTAATTTAATATTTTAATGATATTAAAGCATGTAATAGAAAGCAAAAGGGAATATTGGATAAGGAGCTATAAGTAATATAAAAGAGCATGGTATAAATTCAAAATAAAAAGAGAGAATCAGTACCATTACCACTTTTTAATTCCTTATCTTTTTTTTTGACTGAATAGAGGACAATCGCAATGACTGTTTAGTCGCATGCTTTTGCCAGCAGTGTGGTTTGACCAATAATAGTTTTCAAATGGTGCAGCACGAGTGTGAGAATATCATGAAGACCGGTCCTTAAGAGAACATACATTTAATAGATTCTCACATAATGGTAGCTTTAATTTATTCTATATTTTTTAAGTGTTAGTTAATAATTTATAACTTATCTATATATATATACATACAGTATCTGCCATCATAGCTAATATTGAAGCTAATACCTGAAGTGAAACTGGATCACCTATATCATTATCTCCTGGTGCCAATATGGATATAGATATAGGCGATTTTATAATTGATGATGCTCCTGCTCCTTCTCCTGGTATGGGTTAATATTTTAGTTGTAGCAGTCATGTACAAAAGTTATTTAACGTTTTTCATACTATAGATGCTGTTTCCAGCCATCGCCTCGTTCCTTTCAATAATGAAGACGAGGTATTTGCAGTTGACGACGATGAGTTTGTCAATGGAGAGCTGAATGACAATGAAGTCATAAATGCCGAAGATCTTGAATTTGTAATATTGGAGTCACTGAAAACGATGTAGCAAATCATGACCAAGGTTGGTTTACACATAGCAATTTTATTGTATCAAATTGTAAAATTCTAACCGAATAATATTTACAACTATAACTAAAAATGGCACCTACCTTGATCCTCTACCGGGAACTACACCAGAAATATACACATATCAGCACCCACTAATCCTCATTGTGATCTTCCTTATGCTATTCCAACTTCATTTTGTTTCCGAGCACTTGTCAAGTATCATTATCAACTTTTGTATTGTTCTTCTTCAAGATATATACCCAACGGCCAGCATTCCCACTTCACTTGCAACTTTGCGTCGTATTACTGGCTTCTCTACTTTAACAGCTTCATTACATAAATATGTTTCTTGTCCACGATGTCACAGCTTATTTCTCCTCGCCGATCCAAACTGTCCAAGGACGTGCACCAACGACGATATCCGCTATCCTAACTCATGTCAAAATGTGCTGTTCAGAACAATTAGTAATTACTGGAAGCCCGTAAAGGAATATTCGTACCAGCCTTTATCTTCTAGTATAACGAGGTTATTCATGCGGCCAAGTTTTGAAGCAAAGATAGAGGAATGGTGAAGTTGCAGTCGTGTTGCTGATACAGTTTATGATGTTTTCGATGGTGACATGTGGAGAGAATTTGCTGATCGGGATGGCCATCAATTTGTTGCAGAGCCGCGTTCGTTATTATTAATGTTAAATGTTGATTGGTTTGGTCCATTCGAAAATTCGACATATTCGTGTGGTGCTATCTATCTGACTGTTAATAACCTCCCACGATCTGAGCGTTTTAAAACTGAAAATGTCACCCTTATTGGTGTGATGCCTGGTCCTCGAGAAGCAAGTACTTCCAATATAAATTATTACCTTTGACCTATGGTTGATGAGTTGTTGGAATGGTAGGGTTCTTAGTAGACCGATCCGGATCGGATAGTCCACGGATTAGAAAATTGCAATCCGAATCCGTTTCGTAAAAATCTGGATTGAATCCGTAATCCGTAATGCAAAAGGATCAATTAGATGAAAATTTAGGCTATATAGTAGATGTCACAGTATTTTTTCATGAGAAAAGGTATTTTACAAGATGATGTATGGTAGTCGTTTGAGATCGTTTAAGAACAGTAAAACATTGGTAACAGAGGTGCATTATTTTTAGATGATTTTATTATTTTGGTTTGAAAAACATAATAGGAAATAAATAAGTTATACTAAAAAAAGAATTGTAGTAGTAAAAAGATATAGTGGGAAAATGAGTTCTAGTAGAAAAAAAGTTATAATGGGAAAAAAGAAGTTACAATAGGAAAAGAAAGCTATAGTTGGAAAAAAATTATAGTGGGAAAGTTATAGTAGAAAAAAAAAGTTATGGTGGTACAGTACAAAAAAGTTTTGTGGTAGAAATATAACATGACGTGGACTTTTTTTTTGTGGGGCAAGTAGTAAATTTCCAGTGTGCTGAAAAAAAAAGAGGTATAAGTTTACCTTTTCTGTTTACAACCAAATAAAAGTTCATAATTCTCTTTATCATTACTAGATTAATAAAAATAGTAATTAAGTTCATTAATCTCTCTTTTTAATATTCAATTTTTGTTTCTTTCTTTTCAGATATTTTTTTTTCTATATTAAAACGATTACTACTTTTCTGTTCAACTGCTCTATTTAAGTATATAATAATATACAAAAACTTACTCTCTTCTTTATTTGAATATATATATACCTTACCACAGCATTGTTAAAACTTTGATCCATTACTCTATAATTATAATGACGGATCAGAAAAATCCGACGGATCCATAGATCTCAATCCGTTTACAATCCGGATTGTAGAATTACGATCCAAATCCGATCCGAATCCGTTGAGACACAATCCAAATCTGATCCAATCTATATGAAAAACAGATCGGTTTATAAATCCGGATTGTACTAAGATCCCTAGGAATCAGAGAGCTTCTTTGTTGTTTTGTTGTTGGTTACATGTTGCTGACGACGTGTTGGGAGGTATTTCTATTATGTGTTTGTAAATATTAAGCCATTCTTCATCCACTAGTGGTGTTGTAGTTTGCGCATTGGTTTGACCTCTGTTAGGGGTTTCTTTTGCTTTTCTTTTTCAGCATTCTGTGATCAAATGACCAATCTTTTTATAATAATGGCATTGTCAGTTTTCTTGTTGGTTAGTATTGTTGTTGCTGTAGCTGTTGTTGTTTTTGTTGTATTTATGGTTGTTGTATTGTCGCTGGTGATTGTGATTTCCGTTCCATTGAGCATTTTGTGTTGGTGTGTCGTTATACTCAGCGGTTGCTGGCTGATTGATGATGGAAGGTGTTCTGATACTTGTGGTGCCAGATGGAATCATTGAAAAGGACTGTAATTTTAATCCAGTTCGCAATTATATTCGACCTCAGTACAGATTTTGATGGGTTCTTGCAGGTTGGCAGCTCCACGCATGTATACGGCTTCTTGGAGTTTAGGATGTATGTGGTCGCAGAAAAAATCAAGTTGAAGTGGGTCACTATATATTTCTGCTCGGATGAGAAGGTCAGTGAATTCGCGAGCAAATTTGCTCATTGGGGTGGTATTTTGTCGTAACGTCTTCAGATCAGCGAGAGCATTTCGGGATGACTGAGTCCCTCCTCCAAAATGCACACGGAAAGTGGATTGAAAACGTTCGAAATGGTTTTGCTGGTCAGGCCATAAAGCTGAAAACCATTTGATGGCAGGTCCTTCGAATACAACATTTAATTCTGCGAGGCGGTCTAGTTCACTGAAATGGAGGTAATCGCAAATACAGACATATTTTTCAAGCTAGTGTTGGGCTGTGGTAGGGTCATCATTGCCAATTGTGGGGACTTTGGTATGGTGGTGGCATTCCTTAATGGTATTCGATATAGGATTATTGTGGTTAATTTCTTGGTTTGTTATGGGGTTAGGATGTCTGGTAATTTGCTGAGCTGGTCGTATAGTTGCTGCTTGTTGTTGTTGGTTGGTCAAAGTGGCTTCCAGTTCGATGATGTATTGATGCATAGCTTGGATGTCTTGAGTAGGATTTATTGTGGAATTATTGTTGGTCGGAGAGAGTGCTTGTTGTACAAATTGTATAATGTCAGGTGATAGTTGCAAGTCTTGGCAAACGGCAACAGTAGGCCATTCGATTTCAGAAACACGGGCATGGAAATGATTGGGGTGTTGGTGATAAGCAGTCTTGAATTCATCAATCACTGAGAAATGATCCAACTTACTTTATATTTATTTTTTTCTATATAATTAGTAGTTTAAAAGGTGTAAGTTTCTTATAACTTGCACTGCGACTCTTTATGGTTATTTCTCTTAGAGAAATGTTCTCGAATTTCAATAAAAAAATTAAATTTTTTGTCTTTGTAAAATTCGAAATACATGTTTTAATAGATAAAAGTTTCAAATATAAAATATTTATAAATTTCTTATTAATGATCTATACTCAAAATCATTAAGATATTTCTAAAAATATATAAACTTAAAATAATTTTAATTAGTTTAAAGAGAAGAATAAATATATATATATTATTATAATCAAATATTAACTAAAAGTATTATAATTTGAATTGCTTCTCTTATTATTATATTTACGCTCTTTTTATAGAGTTCCAATAATCTTTTATTATATCTTTGTTAATAAAATCATGTTCCTTAACCCAAGAATTATAATCTTTCTTATAGTTTTTCCATTTTACTAAAAATTCATATTTATCCAAAACTTTTTTATGTGTTATTATATATTGAACCTCAAAGGTTTTATTTTCACTTTTATTTATGTAACTTTCATTAATTTCCATAGATATATCTTCATATTCATCTTCAATATTACTTATATTTAAATTATTTAGAAATTGATTTTGTAAAATTTTAATATCATTAATTTTTTCTATTTTATATTGTGTTTTTATAGTTATATCTTTATAGTTATAATTATGTTTATATTTAAAATTATATTCAAAGTTATCTATTCTCCATTTACCATAATGATTAATATTATCAATAGGAAATAACTCATAAAAATATTTGATATTTAATAAAACAACTGCCAACTTTAATTGAATATTATATATATTTTTTTCAGTAATTCTAATTTTTGTTTTATCATTAAATCTATTAAAAATATTACCAAGTTCAGCAAAATATGTCTCAATTTTAGACCTAAATCCACCTAACATTTCATTAAAATTTTTTTCATCTTTTGTTAATAATATATTTTTATCTTTTTTTATTGGATAACAAAAATTATGTAACCCAATATTATGGATCATGAGCGTTATAGGTACCCCCCTGTAGCACCTCCACAAAAGGAGATACGGAGTTCCCAAATAGCTCATTAGAAAGCCACGCATCGAATTTTATATGTGCACCAATTTTCGTGCTATTACAATTATTGGTTGCAGAGATATGAGAGTTTAAAGTGAGGCGGTAGTGATTTTCAAAAAAATTAAAAAATTCAAAAAAATCAAAAAAATCAAAAATTCAAAAAATTCAAAGATTCAAAAATATCAAAAGTTTTTTTTATGAGTAGTATACACTAACAGTAGAAGCTTGATAGGTACTTTGATTTTTGTATCATTATTTATTTATATAGTAAATAATTTTAGAAGTAAAGAAAATAAAAAGAAAGAAGAAAATATAAAGAAAAGGAAACAGTATAAATAGACTAAAAAACATATTTATGAAAAAAAGTCTATAGAATATAAAGTATCTCTATTGGATACGTCTTCGAGTACGAGGTGGTAGATATTCACTATTTTAAAATATAGTTAATAATTATATAATAAAGAAAAATTAGTAATAAATTAGTGATAACTCAATATAAAAAAGTATAATTTACCTATTAGAATCTGATTCTGGCTCAGATTCAGAGCTAAATGAATCAGAATCTGAATCAATATGATCTAGTAAACCATCACCTGTATGATCTGCTAAATCTACAAAATCAAAATCATCTTGATTTTGATATCTGGAGTAGTCACCTGGAGCACGAGTGGTAAATGACTAGTTATTTCTTCTGTTATAGTAGAGTTATCAATACTACTATTAATATTAAATTCAGTATCCTGTAAACCTTGTAGTAATTCTTGCCAATGCTGATTATAATGCTTACGGCGCCATAAAAATTCCAAGAGTTTCCATGGACAAGCATCTACTGTTCGGTGATGACGATCGACTGAACGCTTTACAGCAGTCTAGAAACCTGGCCAAGATACTGAAGTTAAATTATTAATATATATGTATACTATATAATAATAGATATTATAAAAGCAAAAGTAAAATAAAAATATTACATACCTTCAATCATATTTGAGTTATATAATGTATTACCATTATTATGACCTTGACTATAGTTTATAGATGCAAACCCCACACTATGGTTAACTGCATAATGATCATAACCAAGACTTTTTAATCTCATATATGGTGCATGGCAATCAGATGCAATTTTGGTACCATGAACCACATGATTTTGAATTAATGGTATTAATGTATCTGCAGTACGGTTAGGTACAATGCATAAAAATGCTTTGCCAGCTCTACCATTCTTCTTTTCTACCATACCAAATACCCAAACACCTAAGACAGGATGCCCACAATGATGTTTATTTTTGCCAAATTTACTTTCATCAATTTGAACTTCATCTACATCAGGACCACCTATTAAATTATAAGAGAAATATAATATTAATGAAAATATATTATAAAAAAAGAAAGAATAAGTTTTAAAAATTACCTAAGAGAAGATCTTCATCTGTTATATCATTATCCATTACTTGATAAATATCATAAATAATTTGAGCAATAGTACGTCGCTCCAACCCAACTTGTCTCGTCAAGGAGAAAGACGTATTTTGTGCAATAAAGCCATAAACAGACCAAAGTATCTTACATAAATCAGCCTTTCTATTATAAAAATATGACCCCTGTGTAACTGATTTGGTAGACCTTCCACAACAGCTATTAGTACAACGCCATCTTGGATATGTTTTACTTGGTGGCCATGTTATATGCATTTGAGTACTATTTCGATTACATAACATAGGATCACTAAACACATTATGATTTACTAAGAACCTATAGTATTATAGTATATTAGTATACTGTATTAATATATATATATATATATATATATAAGTTACAGAATCCTCTACCCATCTATCCATCCATCCATCCATCCTTTCTTCTATCTATAGAATCAAATAACAAAAGTATATATACATTACAGCACCTTCATGTGTACTAATTTGTGAAGCAAATTCAATAATAGTTGGGAATGACATTCTAAAGTGTTTAGCAATATAAAAAGTAAAAAAGAAAGAGAGAAAAGGAGAGCATTTTGAATTTTTATACTTTTATATTGTTTTTGAATTTTTTGAATTTTTGAATTTTTGAATTTTTGAATTTTTGGATTTTGGATTTTTTGATTTTTTTGATTTTTTTGATTTTTTTGATTTTTTTGATTTTTTTGATTTTTTTGAAAATCACTGCCGCCTCACTTTAAACGCTCATATCTCCGGAACCAATAATTGTAATAGCACGGAAATTGGTGCACATATACATTTCGATGCGTGGCTTTCTATGGAGCTATTTGGGAACTCCGTATCTCCTTTTTTGGAGGTGCTAGAGGGGTACCTATAACGCTCATTAGCCTCACATAATTTATCTAACACCATTTTAATATGCTCTTTATGTTTATCCCACGAGTCGCTAAAGATCAAGATATCGTCCAAATATACAATACAACATCGATCCAATAAATCACCTAACACCTTATTCATCAATGCTTGAAAACTTGGGGGAGCATTACATAATCCAAACGGTAACACTTTCCACGAATATTGGCCATATCTTGTGTTAAACGCCGTTTTGGGAATATCTGATTCACGAATTTTAATTTGATGGTAACCGCTCTTCAGATCCAAACTTGTAAAATATTTAGCACCTTGTAACCGTTCCAAACACTCGTCAATTCTTGGTAATGGTGTATAATTCTGATCGTCTTTTTATTTGTTGCTCTATAGTCAACACACATCCGCATTGTACCATCCGCCTTTTTTACGAATAACACTGGGCTTCCCCAAGGTGACGCACTCGGTACTACCAGGCCCAATTCAAGTAGTTCATTTAAATGACGCCATAATTCATCAAGTTCCAATGGCGACATCTTATACGGAGGTCTAGACACAGGTTTTTCATCCCCAGTATCAATAACATGTTCAAACCCACGATCTGGTGGCAAACCTGGTAACTCATCTCGAAGAATATCCTAATACTCTTCTACTAGTGGTTGTAGTTCTTCAGGTATCTTATTCTCTTTGAGATCCGAGTCCAATAAATGCAGTAAGTATATTTCCTTTATATCCTTGTGCCGAATCGCCCGATTTATTTGCTTATGTGATAACAAATACCGTAATCCCGATTCACCAAGATACCTTACTGGTTTTAATATTTTAGTTTTTCCATTTATCTTTATATTCCAATTATCCATCGACCAATCGACATCCGGTGTATATTTTTGCAACCAATTACGGCCCAAGACAAAATCAAATTTGGTATCCAGGATATACGCCTTGACTGACATATTACATCCATCTAAATCAAAATCAACGTTCACCATTTTATCTATTCATAATCTATGCCCACCAGCCGTTTCGACCTCACGTGCCTCAACTTGTACTGTTTCCAAATTCTTTACCATATTAGGGGATATGTAACTTGAACTTGTGCCAGAGTCGAGTAGAACCAACATACGTTTTCCTGCACATGAACCATCATATAATGGAAGAGATTCACTGCCGTCTTTGCAGGCTTGTAACTGCATTTAGGGATCTTAGTACAATCCGGATTTATAAACCGATCCGTTTTTCATATGGATTGGATCGGATTTGGATTGTGTCTCAATGGATTCGGATCGGATTCAGATCGTAATTCTACAATTCGGATTGTAAACAGATTGAGATCTATGGATCTGTCGGATTTTTCTGATCCGTCATTATAATTATAGAGGAATGGATCAAAGTTTTAACAATGCTGTGGTAAGGTATATATATATTCAAATAAAGAAGAGAGTAAGTTTTTGTATATTATTATATACTTGAATAGAGCAGTTGAAAGGAAAAGTAGTAATGGCTTTAATATAGAAAAGAAATATTTGAAAAGAAAAAAACAAAAATTGAAGATTAAAAAAGAGAGATTAATGAACTTAATTATTATTTTTATTAATCTAGTAATGATTGATAAAGAGAATTATGAACTTTTATTTGGTTGTAAAACAGAAAAGGTAAACTTATACCTCTTATTTTCTTCAGCACACTACTCGCCCCCACAAAAAAAAAATCCACGTCATGTTATATTTCTACCACCACATTAACTTTTTTTTTCACTATAAACTTTTTTATCACTATAACTTTTTTTTTTCCTTCTATAACTTTCCCACTATAATTTTTTTTCAACTATAACTTTCTTTTCCCATTATAACTTCTTTTTTCCCATTATAACTTTTTATTACTACAATTCTTTTTTTATTATAACTTATTTATTTCCTATTATGTTTTCAGACCAAAATAATAAATAATGCACCTTTGTTACCAATGTTTTACTTTTCTTAAACGATCTCAAATGACTACCATACACAATCTTGTAAAACACCTTCTCTCATGAAAAAATACTGTGACATCTACTATATAGCCTAAATTTTCATCTAATTGATTCTTTTGCATTACGGATTACGGATTCAATCCGGATTTTTATGAAACGGATTCAGATTTCCGAAAATCCGATCCATTTCAAAACGGATCAGATTCGAAATGGTGCCAATCCGATCCGGATCGGTCTACTAAGAACCCTAACTGCATTAACTGACAACAGTCTTCTTGCAACTTATTCACCTCAAGGATATCACTATGATCAGTGTCTTCCTTGTGTTGACCACCCTCAGTTGCTTCCACCATCGATTTTTAACACATCGACGATGACTCCTGCACACTACTAGAAACTTGAATTTCATGCACAGAAGATGGTGTAGATCGTGTAGTCTGATCACACCTGGTCAACCCTGCTGGTGTACCCTTTTTCCTTGATTCTGATCCTTTGGTCCACCAGTGACCTTTTTTCTTGTTAAGGGACTCAGAATTTTGGTACACAAACAACCCCTCTACTAATTGTACATGGGCCGAAAATCTTGCTTGGCATGACGATTTTCCTGATGACGACTTTTACAATCACGACGAATATGACCCCGTTCACCACACTTAAAACATTTTACCCGGTTAATACCATCATTATATCGACCGCCATATGATCTGTCACCACTCGAGCCACTATATTGACGTTCCGCCGGTTTAATTGCATCAAGGTCTATTGGAGTAGGTCCTTGATTACCAAAAGAGGAGGAAGGCTGGCTAAATGACTTATTGAAAGGAGTAAAATTCGGTGGACGACGATTTGATATCTTAGCGCACTGTTCTGCCGTTTCATATGCTTCGGCATAAGCATATGCTTCTGACAACGAAAAAGGTTTTTGCATTAACACTTGTAAACGACACTGGTACTTTAAACCTTGTACAAAATTAAATAATGCGTCCTTGGTATCCATGTCCGGTAATTCTGGCATCAATGAACGAAACTCCAGTACGTATTGTTCAACGGTACTTGTTTGTTGAAGTTGTTGTAACCGTTGGCGAGCCAATTGTTCTGCATTCGCTGGTTTAAATTCATACTTAAACACCTGTTTAAACTCGGACCATGTACTTGGAGTTGAAGTTGTCATATCATACTCGACACCATGCCACCACTAGCGTTCTTCATCTTATCCGACATCCGCTCATCCGATCCGCATCCGCATCTGCAAGTTCGGATGCGGATGGGTCTTTACGGATGCAGATGCGGATGGGTGTATCATCTGATCTAATGATGCAGTCATCCGAAAGATTGAAAGTGGTAATGGGTTTTTTTATAGGTGTTTATAAAAAAACATAAAAATATTGGATTGAAAAAGTATGCCGCATTTTTAATGTAGGTGTAGCAAGTCAATAAATGTGACAAATATTATTTTATCAACTCGAAGATTCATCAAACTTTTTAGATCTAAACTTTTTGAAATGATCTAATCCCAAAGATGTTGAAATGTTATTACTTGATCCCTATTCATTATATTTCTTATAACATATTATTCTTCAAATTATTTATGTTACAACATTTCCTATATTATTTCATAATAATACTAATATTTGTCCCTTTCCAAAACGAAGAATAGCAAATAAAAAAATAACCATTGTTGAAGAAGACATCTAGAATAGTTTATTTGATATTTGTATTACCATAGTGATATATGTAATATAATTATAAACCCTAGTACTCTCTCTATTTTGTACATTCCAAATATTCATCATCCAAATATTCATCATCCAAATATTCATCATCCAAATCCAAGTATATAAACCGTAATATCAACCCATATCCGCAGCACTTTTTTTTCAATGATTACTGTATTTGCATAAGTTATGAAATCTACTCAAACAAAAATAAAATAAAATGCTACCACCATTAGTAAACAAGTACATTCTGGTAATATAATTCGGAGAAAGAGTATGTGTGTAAAAAGAAAGAGCAGTACCACTTACCAATCGTCAAGCACAATGTCCAGCTATATAAAAGCAATTATGTCAAAGATAGGGATATATAAAAAAGAAGGAGCTTTGATAATAAAATTGAGTAATGCTAGTTGTTTTGTAGGGTTATTAAGGTGTATATTAGATAATTTTATTGACCAAGGTTAAATAAAATATTTGTTAAAATCCATTGGTAAATAAGTAGATTGTTGTAAAGAATATATTTGTCTATAAACTCAATCCACAATACTTAGTGGAGCAAAGATGCAATATTGTAATCGTTAAGCTAATAGATGCTTATCAGCGTTATTGAACATGTCCGTTCGTGTGTAAAATAGATACGATGATGAGTGATTAAAATAATATAATAAAAAAAAGACTACCAAACTTAGTTGTTTCATTTGGGATCATTATTTTCCATTATTAAAAAAGATGACTGTGTTAAATGGAGTAACGAAGATTTGATTGAAGAAGCTTGGTTTTCTCTTTTTTTTTTTTTGCTGTCACACATAATTTTTTTTCAACACACAGCCATACTATATACGCACGCGCGCGCGCACTTTATATTTATAATTTCAGCTTTTTTTAACAAAAAGGATTCTTTTCCCTATTTTTTATATTTCTCTTCATAAAAAGCTTTCATCTACTATCGTATCTTTTACATTACGGATTTATTTATTTTATTTTTATATTTATAATAAAAATTACCATGTACTTTTCTACAATTACCATCGTTTATTAAAATATGCTTCTATTTTGTTTCTTTAAACCAGTTTGAAGTACATTATTTATTCTGAACCAATCTAAACCAATCGCGCTATATTATACTTATATACGAAAAGACAAATCAATCACGATAACAATTTTTACAATATCCATACCTTTTTTTACATTCCAAATCAAAACTTATTATAGATTATTTCACTCTTTTCTTTGATTCACTACAATATGACAGTTCTTCCTGCTTCGACTGTATTTCTGCCAAAAAAAAATATACATACACACTTCATCTACCCATCCGATCCGATCCATGAAGAACGCTAGCCACCACGTCACCGCACCATCTCGTAATAACGGCACCGCAAACAACACAATTTGGTGATCATCTATGTTCACAAATTCCGCATATTTTTCTAACGAGTATAACCATGCCTCTACTTGTTGGACTGTGCGTTCGCCATGAAATGTATCAGGTTGACGGGGACGAACGACTTTTGCCAATGATTGGTGTTCATCTGTATTGGCTACAGGTCTTGCTGGTTGCGTACGTAAATTTGCTATTTGTTCTGCTTGTTGTTGTTGTTGCCCCATTATTTGCTGTAATGATTGAAGCATCGTCATTATCGTTTGTTGTTCCGTATTATCAGGTTGTTGTTGATTATCCATGTTGATAAATCGATTTTTCTTCTGTCGCTACCAAATGTCAGATCCGTTATAAATTTATATGACTAATCGCCGCACCTTAACGTTAATAGTAATAACCAGGATTCTTCGGTAGATAAAACACAATAAATTATGCCACAAGGGAAATGATTATAAAGAAGGTGAGGAAGTAAAGTAAGAAATAAGTAGACTAATTGATAATTAGATAGATAGGTAGTTCAATTGATAAGTTCGTTGATAAGTTGGTTAATTCGTTAATTGATTCTTTATTGTTTATTATTATTATTTTGAATGGTATTTATATAAAAACAAAAATAATAATAATAATATTTTCAAATAAGAATATGAAACGATAATATTATTAAGTAATAATATTATGCAAAACCGCATGATCGTTATCATGCTAATATATAAGAAATAATGAAAATCAAAATAAATTAAAACAGAATATTGACTAATATGATCAATGAGAAGCAATACAAAAATAATAAATTATAGATCATTAAAATGATCTTCTATAATATCATAAAAGAGAACGATATTAAAAATGGGAGGGAAACATGGAAGGTAATAATAATAAATAATATAAAACGTGGATAAGGGGACAAAAGGGAACAATGGGTAAATACGTTAGGCAGAAGTATTTACCCAGCGACGACCCAGATTCCTGGGTTGGAATCGTCGCTTCGCCATCACGTTTGGAGCTGACGCGGAACTAGGAGTAAAACCCGCTTCAGACGCGACAAAAATGACACGTGTGGTGCTTTGATGTGGTGAAATATAGGTAAGGAAAAGAAAATAAAAAAAAGAATAAAAGGGATTATAAAAATAAGAGAATACAAATATGTGGGTTCAAAGAAGTTACGGGTTGAATGTAGGGTAAATAAGACGTATATTAAAAGGGAAAATGAGTAAAAAGAGATATAACCGAGATTATCCAAAAATCTCCCTGTTGCTTTTCAGAAAATATCAAAATAAAATAAAATTTAACCAAAAGTTATGGTACCGGAGCGAAAGAGCAAAATTCGTCCTCGTTTATTCAATGCAATTCTAACTTATAAATAATGACAAATTCTTCTTTCTCAAGAAGGTCAAGGAAAATAATTGGTACATCTTCTAATTCTAACGTACAACTAGTAGCGGGATGTAATGGGTAAGGGAGGGGTTCTAATGCGGATATGAAGATGACATGCCGACAAGAGGGAATGGATAATATAGTTATAAAAGAGGAAATAAAAAGAAACAACAGAAATGTATGAATTAGATCATAACCAGATCCTTTGATCGGTAACGGAAAAATTGACGACGAGAGAGAAACAATAGAAATAATAGAAATAAAGGAATAATAAGAATGATGAGAATAATATGGTTAAGGTAATAAAGAAAAGAGAACTAAAAATATGGAATAAATGATAGAAGGTTTTCAGGAGGGCGCGAATTAAAAATCGATAGAAGGAAAAGTAACAGAAAAGAAAACATAGAGATGACGAGAATAAAATAATAATACGAATGGACAACTCAGAGAAGAAAAGACAGAAAACGTCAAAATTAAGTTAAAAGAAGTAATTAGAGATGGGGGGAGCGATTATGGATCGTGGTAAAATAAGAAGAGGGGAAAAGATCGTCGGGTGGGGTGAACGTTCAACCGATGGAGCCAATCGAATCGCGATAAAAATGAGAATAAAATTAAAAATGTATGAGGCTGGAAAACCTCACACACTCCGTGTCAAAAATGACACGTGGTAGAGTTTCCCTTGTTGTAAAGTCTGTCAAAAATCAATCAAAAGAAAAAGGTAAAAGTAAAAGTAAAAGGGATAAAAAAGATAAAGATTTATTATTTTGCGGTTGAACCGCACATATTTATACGTACTTAAGTGGTCACATGACCACCCAAGGATCAAATTCTAACTCATGAATCACGTGAACCTTTTCTTTGGTCTGACCAAACGAAACTACCACACAACGTGTCAATACCCCCTACAAGACCAAAGTAAAGGAGCAGAAGACAGTTGATAGGCAACAAAAAGAGAAATGACAAGATAGATAACAGGATAAAATAATAAGACAAAAATAATAAAAAGACGTCGGGGAACAAAAAAAATACAAATCGAAGGTACAAGAAACATAAAGATAACAATCGAAGATACAAGTAATATAATAAAAAAAAGGGTGCACAAGAGATAACAAGAAACAACTACCCAAAAAAAAAATCCTCTTTTTTTTTTGTCACTGGCACAAACAGAGATAACCAAAATAGTAGACAAACCGAAGAGACACAACAGAAACAGAACAGACGAGACCACACGAGACCAACCAGACCAACAGAAACCAAAAAAAATGATATCAAACTGACCACCCACACAACAAGACCAACCACGCCAACACCAACCCACCAAGAGCCAACCTAAGAGCCAAGGGCACGACGTATCTAAGGTACCATTCCTTGATACCGCCTTCTTGCGAACTTCTTGTCCAACAGGGTGTTGCTGGGGAACATTTGTTGGATGCCACGGATAGAAAACCAAATAATAATAATAATAAGAAAACAATGTCAGAATCGTTGGAATCGTCAACAGAACATCTTGTAGAACGTCTTGAAAAATAAAAATAAAAATGGAACTAATAAATGGAATCGGAGAGGCACAGGAAAAATAGAAATTACGGCAAAGACAACAAGGGCCACAAATAATAATAATAATAAAAATAAGACTTGATCATAAATAAAATAATGCTCAAACCATGGCATGTTTTTACAGTAGGGCTACCACAGACAAAGTAGCCGCCACTTGAGATATTATCCCGGTCGACCTCCCAATTTGACACGTGGTAGAGTTTCCCTTGTTGTAAAGTCTGTCAAAAATCAATCAAAAGAAAAAGGTAAAATTAAAAGTAAAAGGGATAAAAAAGATAAAGATTTATTATTTTGTGGTTGAACCACCCATATTTATACGTACTTAAGTGGTCACATGACCACCCAAGGATCAAATTCTAACTCACGAATCACGTGAACCTTTTCTTTGGTCTGACCAAACGAAACTACCACACAATGTGTCGATATTGACACGTGGTAGAGTTTCCCTTGTTGTAAAGTCTGTCAAAATCAATCAAAAGAAAAAGGTAAAAGTAAAAGTAAAAGGGATAGAAAAGATGAAGATTTATTATTTTGCAGCTGAACCGCCCATATTTATACGTACTTAAGTGGTCACATGACCACCCAAGGATCAAATTCTAAATCACGAATCACGTGAACCCTTTCGTTGGTCTGACCAAATGAAACTACCACACAACGTGTCAAAAATGACACGTGTGGTGCTTGAATGTGATAAAAAGTAAGTATAAAAATAAAAGTAAAATAAAATAAAATTTTAAGAAGGAGTAGAATAAAATAAAATAAGATAAAATAAAAAGGTTCAAAGAAGTTACAGGTTGAGTGTAGTGAAAGTAAAGAGGTAGAAATAGAAAAGAAGATAATAAATAAAATAAAAATATCACAGTGATTATCCAAATCAACTGTCAAACAAAATCAATATGAAATAAAAATAAATAAAATCAAAAGTAAAGTCAAAGTTACTATCCGGATCGAAAAGATAAAATTCGTCCCTTCTTTATTGTTTAAGGCAACGCCTTATATATCTTTCAAAAATCAATTTTAAAAGAATAGTTTTCTAATCACTATTCTACAGTAAACACGATGCAATCGTAATAAAGAAAAATAAGGGTACGGGATAGGAATAAGAGAGTAAAGACAACAAGATAAATGAGATAAGGTATAAATGAGAATAATAGAAAGGAAATTACATGAAAAATATAAAATGACATTATGATAATGTGATAATAGTAATATTATCATGGAGGGTTAAGGTAGATAAACGTGAATAATGGATATAGAGGGTGTGTAAGGATTAAGAGGTTAACGACAACAAGATAGAGAAATATAAGATAGAAAAATATTAATAATAATAATGAACATAGAGTAAAATATGAAGATATTATCATGAGTATATGGGATCATGATATTTTGATAAAAAGAAAAATAGGTGAACGCATAAAATAAGATAAGGAAAAAAAAGGGAGCAGTTGACAACAAGAAAATATGACAATAAAATGGATAGGATGATAATGAAAATAGTAAATAGATAAAAAAGGAAATTATACGGATCAAACGTATAAGGATAAAGAAGTATGAAAATGGTAGAGATAAAAATAAAATAAGAATAATGCAAGAGTGTATGGATAACGAAAAAGGAATAATAAAGATAAGAAAAAACAACAAAAATGTTAATAAAATAATATAATCGATAAAGTAAAGAAAGGTAAATGATAACGGATTGAGGCAATGGGTTTTGATAGACGGAAAAGGGAATAGTATGATTGACTACGGAAGAATAAATTTTCCATCGGAGCCAATCAAGAACAGAAAAGAGATTTTGGGTCTAGACCTTTGTTATTAAGTAGGTGAGGCCGGGAAATACACCACACAACGTGTCAAAAATGTCTTGATTTCTTGGTGTATTCAAAAGTGTTTTATTAAATAAAGCAGGATATTCTGGGGCAGGTGCGATAGTGCTGTTGCCGATCCCGGTGAAAATACATAAAGATTGTGTGACAAAAAGAGTATTGTTTGAAAATGAAACTAACTTAATCAAAAAACTTGAGTCAAGAAAAGGATTGATGTCTGGGGGTACAGCTGATGGGTGGATATTGAATGAGAAGAAACTTAGAGAATATAAAATAAGATTGAGAAGAGGGTAAAAAGGATTCTAAGCTACTGTATATAACGATTATAAAAGAAATATATGAAAAGAGGAAAATAATTGAAACTAATGTATTAAATGATTGAGCCTGGAGGCTGGTCTTTCCGGCTCAAATTCTTCTTCAGAGTGGGTGAGAATATCGATATCGCGCAACGTATTAAGCAGAGTAGGCCAAGTAGTACGCCAGTGGCCTCGCGTTAACCCAATTTCGGAGGTTGGAAGCATATTTATTATGAAGTCTAAAATATCTTGGTCAGGTGCTTTGGTAGATAATTTGCTGGTCCCAATACTTTGTTCTAATTGTTGGATCATTATTGCTAGTATAGGACAGAATTCGTAATGATCTCTCTTGGCTTTTTTAAAACCACAGCGGCAATCTTTGGGAGGGAATGACGGTAACCAATGGGTTCTCCATTTTATTAGTCGGTGGTGTTGTAATCGAGTTGCTGGTAGATAAAGAATAGGATCCCATATTCTTGCATGTCGTGCATGGGCGACTGCAGGTTTGGCTGTGCGACGATTTTCCATTTCGATTTTCCGATGTGCAGCAACTATAAAAGCCACGGGATCACGCGGTAGCGGGTATTGATTAGTTAAAATTTTGTGGTCCTGCCACAAAATATTATTTTGCATCTTTTTCTATTCGTCATCTTTTATTATTAAGATGGTAGTTATTTGACCATGCGTGGTGTCTGTTGAAATTACTTCTTCCATTAAGAAGCATGTAACGATTGCACGTAATAAAGTTGAATGCTGGTGCCGAAATTGCGCGATGTACAAACTTAAACTTGAGTATTGCTGAACGAAGTGCCATGCTGGGGATATCACCTATATGAAGTTGGACTATTGTTGGAATGGTGTGTCTGGTGCGTATGTTCTGAGCTAATCGTATACAATATTTTTGGGCATCTTCAAGCTGTTTTTGTTGCTCTTCTGGTAATATTGCTATCGCGATTCCATATTCTAACATAGGGCGAATAAAAGAACAATAAATACGTAAGGCAGGGCCAAGTCCATAACCATATAAGTTGGCTCCAATTTTACGCAGTAAATCCATACTTTGTTTTGCGTTGGTAGATATATTTTGAATATGTGCTGGAATATTCATACCATCACTAGTGAACGGGATTCCAAGGTATTTACATGAATTTTCTTGTGGTAGTGGTTGGTCATATAATTGAAAGCTAGTTGCTGGATCATTATGAGGAGCATTTAATACAATACACTTAGCAGGATGCCAGCGATACCCATGTCGGATAGAATGACGTTGTGCTTCACCTAACATTGCTATAACATCATCTGGATTACCAAAGATAGCAACGTCATCCACATATAACAGCGAGTTAATCACCTGAATTTCTGTATCGATTCGAACAGCTGAGATGGATGTTGCCACTAGTTCTGAGACTTGGTTTGTTGGAACTGTACGTAAAAGAAGTGGTCGATGGCTAAAAGATCGTAATGCTTTTGATAAGGAATCAATAAATGTTGCATACAATATTGGACTTAATATTGATCCTTGAAGAACTCCATTTGTTGGTCGCGTCCATCTTGATTGATGATTTTGAAGAATGACGGATATTTGTACACAATCAAAGAGGTTTTAAAGAAGAGGCAGTAACCCTGGTGTTATTCGATTACTAAGTGCATCCCATATGACATCACGTCTTGTTGAATCATATGCCTGCTTGCAGTCTAAAAATACTATTACTGGAGAAGTATCGTATTGTCGTTTATATTGTCTCAAGAGCATGTGTAAATTAAAAGCTTGGTCCAATGCTCCCCGTTTGGCATGAAATCCTCCTTGGGCGATATCCAATGCTGGCATATCATTTAATAATAAAGGAAGTAATGCTCGTTCAAGTATTTTCCGAAAGATGCTGGTTAAACTAATAGGTCTGTAGTTTGCTGGATCTGATGGTGGTCCTTTTTTGAAGATAGGGACGACTTGTGCACGTCGCCAGTTTGTTGGTGTCCATGACCATTGCCAACATAGTTGCATAAGATCAGATAATATTTTCGATAATGGTGTTGCGATTGGTTTAATCATGGCACCAGTGATATGATCAGAACTAGGTGCTTTTCGAGGAGATATATTCTTGATAATATCAAGGAGAACTTCGGGTGATAAATAATTATGGTCAGGTGGTGTGCGAATTGATGTTGGAGGTGGTCTGATGTACCGCTGTTCACCACCAAAGACAGAGGATAAGTGAGATATCATTTCATTGGCTGCATGTGCCGGTCCCTCAGGGCAAGAAAAAGTATTGGCTTGTTTTTTTCTTTTTCTGATTTATTTAATAATAGCATTCGATTCAGAAACTGAAGCTGTGGCCATTTGTTGGCAGAATTCATACCATTGCCGGCTGCGTGTTGCTTTGATGGTTTTATGTAGTAATATTCTTGCTGTATCATACTCTTCCCAATAAGCTGCTCGTTCTAGGGTATAAAGTGTAGTGAAATGCCAGCGACGATATAACCGATCTCTATTATCTGCTAATTCTTGTAATTCTGGTGTCCAGAACCATTTCCAAGATTTAGGACGAATTTGCGTTCTTGTTACACTTTGATCCAATGCTTTATAAATAGAGTCTTCTAAAAGGTTACTGATATGGTCCATACATTGGGGATCAGGATGTTGCTTTTGTTCTGCATTACTAATTTCTTGTATGATATGGTCTACTTCATTAAAAAATATATTAATATAAAGGTCCTTAACGTCGGGTTCTTGTAGCCGTTGGAGTTTCCAATGCAAACGTTCTGCATTTGCTGGTGATTTTTTCAATAGTGCTGTACTTGGATTGAATTGGAGGCGGCATAGATGATGATCTGAGTTAAGGGATAATGTGTCAAATATTTTAATTGCAGGGTTAACTACTGCTGTATCTCTTGATATAAAAAAATCAATAATGCTTTTGTATTCTTTTTTCCGATATGTATATTGACCCCTCGATAATCGTTCATTCCAGTTAATTAAGTTGTTATTGTGGAGCCAGTCAGTAAATGGAGCAGCTCTACCATTTCGACGTAAATCCCTAGTACGTGTTCCTAAGCGAGTGTTAAAATCGCCAAAAATAATTGTGTAATTATCGATAGATAAAGTATTGATGGTGTTGACATATTCGGTTGTTGATATTGATGATGGAGGGAAATATACGCCATGTAGGGTGTACACTCCTATATTGACAGATAGAATATATCTATTGAGGTGGGGGAGAATTGGATGAACGTGATAAGGGAAATTTGGATGCACAAGGATAGTGAGCCCGCCAAAACCTCGATGTGCATTACCGTGTATTATTGCATGATTATGAAATTGTTGCCAATTAGTGTTGAGTCTTTGTCCTTCTAATAAGAAAGTTTCCATAATTAAAATTATATTAATATTATTATTTTCACACTGTTGAATAATTTCAACAGGGGTACGTTCAATGCCAGAAGCATTAAACATTGCTAAACGGATTGGTGTTGTATTGATCATTTATTCATCCATATCAGATGAATCGTTGATGTAAGTTACTTCGTCATTATTTTTTGAAAATTACAAATAGATCAGCGTCCACCTGTTGGTGAAGCTTTTTAGTTGTTGTTGTTGCTGGTTTTCTTTGTAAGAAAATATCTACATTATGTTGTGAGATATTGTGTGGACCTTCTTGTGCTGAAAAATAACGAAGGATAGCTAAACCTAATGCTGCTTTTGGGAGATTAAGACACATGCGTAGCATTCGTTTTTGATATATTTGGGTAGCTTGCTTGTTCTTTTCTTGTGGATCTAAATCTTGAAGCGTTGGATAATTGATGATGTTGCTACTAGTTGGATCGAAATTTTTAATTATTAATAGATTTACTTTTTCAAGCAGTGCAATTAGTTCAGGGGCATAGGATGCATGGACTAATAATCCAATAATTCCTTTGCAAGGAAATTGGATATCAATTACTCTTGCTTGTTCAACTTTTAAGATGCGAAGCTTTTTTCGCACTTCACTATGTTTTGTGCGGTGGTTACTTTTGAGGTACACAAAGCTATAACCATTAGGACCATTATGATCCTGAAAAGATCGTTTAGCCCAGGCAATTGTTTGTGCCGAAGGTTGGCTGGTTGTGGTTGTTGTAGTACCTTGTTTTTGTTTTTGTTTTTGTTGTTGCTTTGATGGTGTTTTTTTATGCCCCTTTTTAGCTGCGGTTACAAAACTAGCTGCTAATTTAGATAAGGTAGGCTTAGGAGCAGGGGCTGGTGTATAAGCATGAGCATATTGAGATGCTTGTGCTCCCCGTGCATCTTCATCCATATGATCACCCAAGTCATGTTGATGCTGCAAAATATTATGATCTGGGGGTGGAATTTGCAGCTGCTGATTTACAGAGGCTAATTGCTCCTTAAGATGATCAACCTCTTGCTGGAGCTCTAAATTAGCTTTTTCAGCCGATTCTAATTGACCCTTAAGCTGTGCAATCATTTCTTCTTGCCGATCATAGAGTGCCTTAATTTGATTATTTTGCCCCTGAACACGAGTTTGGATCTCAGTATCCTGTTTATCAATTCGTTTAGCCAGTTTTTCAACTAATGCTATAAGGGCTATGATTTCTGTTGGTGATGCTGTTGATTGTTGCTTACTATTAACCAGTGGTTCACTTCCTGCCCTTGTTGCTGATCGTGTAGAAATAATGTTATTTTTAGTAGTAGATGCTATTATGGCTGTAGTACTAGCTTTTTGATTCTTATCCTTAAGTATTGGGTAAGGGGTAGTAGGTACAGTACTCTTGATACTCTTTTTAGAGCTATCAGCTGACATAGTCAACTCCTGATCCTTGATTAAAAAAGATTTTTTAGGATTAGGAGTATTCCTATCTGGGTTTGATAGAATGGAGACTCTCCTTTTTGTTGATTTTGAGGAGGAGAAATTAGAAAATAAATTTTCTTGTGATCGTACGTGAGATTCAGGGGCTGACGGTTGTATGTGTGAATAGGGGTGAATTTTGTTGATTTTTTAAAAATAAGAGAGAGTATAAATAGATAGAGAGTTCGTCAAGAAAAAGGGTTTTTTTTGTTCAAAAAGTATAAAAGGACAGTGGTTCTACACGCGCGACCTTCGACAAATTGTCGCGTCTGAAGCGGGTTTTACTCCTAGTTCCGCGTCAGCTTCAAACGTGACGGGAAGCGACGATTCCAACCCAGGAATCTGGGTGTCGCCGGGTAAATACTTCTGCCTAACGTATTTACCCGTTATTCCCTTTGCTCCCCTATCCACGTTTTATCTTATTTATTATTATTACCTTCCACGTTTCCTCCCATTTTTAATATGTTCTCTTTTACGATATTATGGAAGATCATTTTAATGATCTATAATTTATTATTTTTGTATTGCTCTCATTGATCATATTGATCAATATTCTGTTTTAATTTATTTGATTTCGTTATTTCTTAATATTAGCATGATAGCGATCATGCAGTTTTGCATAATATTATTATTTAATAATATTATCGTTTCACATTCTTATTTGAAAATATTATTATTTTTATTTTTGTTTTTATATAAATACCATTCAAAATAATAATAATAAAATAACAATCAATTAACGAACTATAAACGAACTTATCAATCTATCTATCTAATTATCAATTAGTCTACTTGTTTCTTATTTTACTTCCTCACCTTCTTTATAATCATTTCCCTTGTGGCATAGTTTATTGTGTTTTATCTACCGAAGAATCCTGGTTATTACTATTAACGTTAAGGTGTGGCGATTAGTCATATAAATTTACAACGGATCTGACAAAATTGACACGTGTGGTGCTTTGATGTTATAATAATAAGGTAAGGGAAATAAAAGAAAAACGAAAAAGGGAATTACAAAATAAGGAAATACAAATATATGGGTTCAAAGAAGTTACGGGTTGAATATAGGGTAAAGAAAATGTATAAAAAGAAGAGAAAAGTAGTATAAGAAAAATATAATCGAGATTATCCCAAAGAACCTCACAACGATTTCAAAAGAAAATATCAAAAATTAAAAAAAGAAATAAAAATAAAATTTAACCAAAAGTTATTATCCGGAGCGAAAGAGCCAGATTCGTCCTCGAGTGTTTATTAGAGTTT